>PVKS010025953.1:0-29221 GCA_004027875.1 Aplodontia rufa | reverse complement strand
TATTTAAAATTCCAATAACCACAACTCTCAGAACCCACGCATACCAAGACCCATTTTAAACTCTTCACAAGACCTATTTAAACCTCACAGCAGCAGCCTCTGGCAGAATTATGAATGCTTCTATGTAACGGAGATGGTATCTAAGGCACAGAGAGGTTAAGTAACTTGCCCAAGGACACACAGAGGATGAATGGCTACAGTGGGATTGGAACTCATGTGTTTGGTTCCAGATTGGTGTTCTTACTGGCCACTTCGGCGTCCCCTTAACAAGATAAGAGGAAGCCACAGTCACTCCCAGCACTAGAAGCTAAGGGACTTCTGGTCAAAGGCTGAAGTTGAAAACACAGCTTGGGCAGCCTGTCCTGATGGCAGCTGGGACAAGCTGATCATGTGCCATCCCCGTTGGCAGTGCAGAGACCAGGGGGACCCACTCTGGGTGTGGAACATGCTATAGGGTCTGAAGGTGCAGGATGAACACATGGGTCCCCTGCCAACGCTCAGGGGGCATTTGGTGACACAGCAGTAGAGCGTGCAGAAGCTCTGGCCCTTCTGAACACATGTTCCTGCGGGTAGCTGGCCTCTAGGGCAGACTACCACCCAGGGAGGCCACCCAGGTGGGTGCGATGCCTGGTCCACCTGGGGCTCCCAAGACTGAGGGTGACCCTGGCACAGGAGGAACTGGTTGGAAATCACTGGGGCGCTCTAGGAAGTGTGGGGTGCTCTGTCGGTGGCTCTCAGCCAGGTGGTTTTGCTCCCAGGGGACAGTGAGCCAGCTGGGGGATGTTCCTGCCTCCTGTGGGTGGAGGCCAGGGCTGCTGCTGCCCTTCCTGCAAGGGGTCTGGGAGAGTGGGCAGCGCCATGGTGGAGAACCTGGTCCTTAGGCCTGGGCAGAGCGGAAATCCCACAACGTGGGAATTGAGTCACCAGGTGTGGGCGGAGGGCCTGGCGCATCCCCACCGGGCCCCCTTTCGCTACAGCCGCAGACCTTCCCACGTCCAGGTGTGGGAGCCCCACACCCCGAGGGCGTAGCTGCAGGCGAGAGCTCCCAGCGGCTCACTACAGCGGCTGATTCGACAGCACGTGGGCTGCAGCCCCCTGAAGCGCATACGTTGAAATCAAGAGTCCAAGTCTGCTTCAGAGCCAGTCATTTGGGGACACGCCCTTCTGCCTGTCACCCACCAAGGAGTACAGAAGGCGTATGTGGTTGCGCAGCCCGGGGTCCATGCGCTGCAGGTCCCCAAAGTCCATTTTCACCAGCACGGTCACGTTGTACCAGCTCACCCGGTGCCTCTCCGGAGCTGCACCTGCAGCGGGGGTACATGCTGGTGAGTGGGGACCAGGACAGAGCGGGGCCACCACAGGCCATGCAAGGTAAGGTGGGGACAGAAGGACCAGAAGACAGGAAGCTGCCCTTCTGCTCACCCTTCCCTCCATAAATCACCTGCCCATCTCCTCTGCCTCCAGGTGGCCATAAAGACCTTTGGCTCCAGCAGGGAAGGAGTGACCGGGTCAGAAGTCCTGGGAGGCAGCACAGTGGAACTGGGAGAGATGTACTCAGGATGTAAGTATACCCTGTGCTCCTCATTGTGAAATAATGTCCCATCAACAGGTCACGATTCTGTGTATCCTACTTACACCGTTAATATCATATTGACGAGTGGAGTACACAATCGTATACCTTACATGAGAGAATATTGCTTTAGAATATGCTGTGTGATACTGCACACAAACATAGATTTATAAATACTACACTGTGGCTGCTGGAGCGGTGGCTCAGAGGTTGCAGCACTTGCTTGGCATGAACATGGATGCGGGTTCGAACCCCAGCACCACATACACAATGAAGTGTTAGAGCAACAAGGGCCACATGAAAAGCTAAATAAAATTGACTCTCTCTCACTGTCCCTCTCTCTCTTAAAAAAGTGAATAAATACTATAATGTATCGTTTAATGGCATAGAGAGTACACAGTATTATAATAACACCTGATGTCATCTGTACTATTCCTTTGCGACTCCACTCCAACTAGTATGGCAGCAATATTAAACGTGATTCTGGTGTAAATTTGGTTCGGCTGCCCACACATTCTCCTAGGCGTGACAGCTGCTCAGGAGGGAACTTTCCAGCCAGCCCTTGTCCACGGCACTGGGAGGACTCGGGTGGCTGAGATGTCTGTGGAGCAGCCAGCCCTAGCCTTCCACAGGGTGGGTCCCTGCCCACCAGGAGTGCCTCCCACTCCGGGCACTGAGAGCCCCAGCTCTTCCCAGCGCTCCAGTGAGCAGATCTGCAGAGGAGGCCACCCTGCCGCCCCTTCCTCTTGAACCCTCCTTCCAGCAGCCCTACCTTGGGGCACGGGGGACAAACAGCGGTGGCCCCCTGACCAGGGGCAGCACTTCTGAAGCCCAGGGCAGTCGGTGTCCAGGCTGCACTGTGAGGTGGGTCTCTCCGGCCCTGCCGTCGGGCACACTCCAGGCCTTGATGCAAACTCCTGCAAGTGCTCCAGGGCTGAGGGGAAAGGAGACCATGAATGACGCTGGTGTGAAGAAGCCCTCGGTGGGCACTGTGGCTCCCAGGGGCACCGGGGAGTGGTCTTGGGGCCACCTCCAGCCCTGCTGGGGAACTCGCTTTGGTTCCACCGTGGCCTGGCCATCTGGGCTGCCAGCGGTTCGTGTAGTGGCCCTGGGCCTCCTCTCCCTCTGGCCTCAGGAGTCCAGGAGCAACAGCTCCGCTACCCTCCACCTGCACTCTGTGCTCCTCCAGTCCTTGGGTACTCACACAGCACTCACTGTGTGCCAAGACAGTGCCCAGGGCCTGGCCCAGCCGTGGCCGAAGACCCAGTCCTGTCCTAAGGGGGGACCCATGTGCAAGTGACCGCACAGGTCAGGTGGGAGCGGAGCCTCGGGTAGGTAGGGCTGGGCTGGGGGTCGGGGGAGGCCTCCCTGGAGTGACACAGAGTCCCTGGGCCTGGGAAAGCAGGAGCAGTCCTGCAGATTTCAGCCTGATGCCAGGAGGCCAGGAAGTGTCGGTCCCCGCAAAGGAGAGATGAGTCCTGTGGGACACAGTGGGGACAGGGGGTCAGGGCCAAGGAGAGATGCTTCCTGTGTGTGAGTGGGGGCCCTGGAGCTTTGGGGCCATCCAGTGACAATGGGGACATTTGTTGGTGCCCCCAACCCTCACATCACTCCTGCTAGTTCGGGGCACTTATCTCCCGGGACCCTCAGATGGCCCTGGAGGCTGGAGCTGCCCGGCTCCACATGAAAACTCGAGAGGCATTTAGACTGGAAGCCACGTCCGTGTGTGCTGATCTCCTGGTCCCTTTTCAGATGGCCGCTTCCAGAGTGGGGACAGAAGGGAAATCTGGCCTTTTGCTGCTGCCTGTGGACAAGGTCCCAGGGCAAAGGCGCCAGAGGCGAGAGGGGTGCCATTCTCACTTGGATGACACAGCCCTGCCAGGAGACAAGTGTCTCTGGGCTTCTCTGTCCCTCCCAACGCCCACGGGGTCCAGTTCCAGGCAAGCTTTGTCCTGTACAAATCCGAGCTGTGGGTCTTAGCTGTGCCTGCTGAGCCGTCTCTGCTGCTCCGGCTCTGCGCAGCCAGCCTGTCACGCAGTGCAACGGTCACGGAGTGACCAGGCAGTGTGGGCAAGCGTGCTGGTTGAACGGATTCCAGGCTCTGGTGAGAAGTAATGATGCTGCAGCCTTTGAAGTACATGGATGGCTACGGAAGGAACCATGCTGAGCGAGGTTGGCCAAAACAGAGACTCAAGAGCCCAGTGCTTTCCCAGCTAAACCCAGGCTTGGGTGAAAGGTAGTCAAACTCATGTGTTAGACCCAGCAGGGGCTTAGCAACACATATTCTAGGGCATAGATAAGCGGCGGGGAGGGGAGACGGAGGGAGGATAGGGAGGGACCTAGGGAGACAATCAACAATGTAGCACATTCTTTACCTCCACGAGAATCCAAATACTTATGCAATCACTTAATTCTAGAAAATTCACAGTCTAAGCGTTTATATTGCTTGTAGGTAAAATATAGAAGAATCAAGAGACTAGGGTGTGGGCGATGTGGGGGTGATTCTGGTTTAAGAACAAATGCATATCAGATTGTTACTTTATATGCATTTATGATTGTACAATAACTCAACTCCTTAAAAAAAAAAGTGTGGGCAAGGTTGGGCTGTCTGTCCATGTGCGTGGTATGGATGCTGTGCCCATGGGCAGCACCAAGCCACCAGTCCCCGTCTTTGAGTAGGAGCCGGGAAGGGCTAGGCACTCAGGTTGGGCCCTCAAGCAGGGTTGGAGCCGCAGCAGCCCTATGAATTATGCCCCGGCACCAGCGGGAACCTTCCCAGGGGAGAACCCCTCAGTGCCCCCAAATGTCCCTCCTCCCACCTTCACATGGCCTCTGGCCTCAAATGTCATAAGCTCCCCTATAGCAAGGTGCAGCTTGGTGAACTGAAGAAAGTCGGGGCAGGGTCAGAGCGCTCCAGCCAGGGCCAAGCCCAACCCCCCAGCTGCCCATCGTGGTCAGGCCCCACCGCTCCCTGGCCGAATTCAGAAGCAGAGCCAGGGCTGCTTCTGAGGAGCCAAGGGAGTGGGTGACCCCTTCCTGGCCCCTTCCTCCCCTGTCCTCCTCCCCTCTTGCCTTCCAGGCTCCTGCAGGCCTCTCTACCTCTCCTGCTTCGAGAGTTGTACTTCCAGGATCCAAGAGGACTGTGTAGGTCCTGCCCCACAGGGCCACTCTCCCTCTCCCCCAGCCATCCCTTACCCTCACCCACCTACACCTGCCACAGGGTCACCTGCGGCTCCCCAGAGCAGGGCTCTGCCCATCTGAGACCCTAACTAGATCATTCTTACTCTCCCCTCTCCTGGCAAGTGACTGATTAGAGGTCCCACAGTGCTGGTGTGCTGAGGGGAAGGGTGGGGCAGGTGATGAGAGGTGGCAGTGCTGGAGGTGGGAAGGGGTGGAGGGTCAGTCTCCCTGGGGCTTCCTCCCCACCCTTCAGCCCTGTCACCTCACTAGTCTGGGACAGCAGGAACAGGTTGGAAGAAGGGTGGATGTCACAGGTGTGGCAGGGTCGGGCAGGCCAGGGCCAGCCTTCAATTGCCAGATTCTGACTGTTCCTTGCCATGTGCCTTGGGCCTTAGGCCATAAAGCCTTCAGGGCCACAGGCTGTGACCTCAAGGTGTCCCCAGCCCCAGGAGGCACTGCAGCAGCAACAGCAGCTGTTGCCTGGGACAGGAAACATGGGAACGGGGCTGGTGCCAGGACAGGAAGGGACTCCCTAGACCACTGCCTAATGGGATGGCCATCAAGACACCTGTCGCTGCCCCTGTGAGGGAGACGGCAGAGACCTGGAGTGGCGCCAGCCCTGCCTGCTTCCTCCGTGGAGGAGGCATTGGTGACAGCAGTGCCTTCTGTTAACCCCTCAGCCCCGCACCTCAGGCCCTCTCCATGCCTGGCCCTCTGAACAGGGCAAGGGGGAGGCGTCAGCCCCCCATCCTTGATAATGTAGCTTAGGGGGCCTTGGGGGCACCCTTGAGACAGCTCAGCAAGCACTGTGCTGACCAAGTCCCTCCCACCAGAGCCCCTGAGAGGTCCCTAAAGGAGGCAGGTTCCCAGCCCACTGGCACGCTGGCCTGGGCCCCAGGGACAGATACCTGGGATCCCCTCCCTCGGGGCACCCACAGCTGGCACTCTCTGCACTGGGGTTCGGCTGACATCTAACCGGAGCCCCCTCTCACATCCCCTCCACGGGGTAGGAGGAGGATTTTCTGGCTGTCCAGAAGCCCATCCTGACCTGGTGCTGACATGGAGCAGGCAGGCACCCCCCTCGCCCACACTGCCTCCCGGGAAGAGGTGATCCGAGCCCTGCCACGACCCTCGGCAGCCGCACCAGTCACCCTGGTAACTGCCCTCTGGCCTAGTAGCAGCAGCTTCACGCTACACGCTGGCCTCTGGACAGTGAGGGTGGCCCTACCAGCCAGGCTCTGAGCTGAAGCTCACATTTCAGCCTTTAAAAGAAAGGCTGCCCCCGTGGAGGAGTTGCTCAGGCTCTGGGGGCGGCTGCCACAGGTCTAAAGCTGCCTGGGATCCTTGACGAGCAGTCAGGACTGAGGACCACAGAACTTCTCAAAGTGGCCCCTGGCCAGCCTCTTTGGTACCACCTGAGAGCACATTGAGAAGGCTCCTTCCCATATTTCACCACAACCTACAGACACGGAAATCTGAGGGTGAGGCCTGTGACATGGCCTTCAGATGACCCGGATGCACAATCCAGGTTGAGGACCTGTGTGCTAGACAGATCTAATGAGCTCAGGGCTAACAGTCCCAGCGACTCCCTCCCAGCCCCAGTCCCCACCCCTGGACTCACGCAGGACACAGTAGAGGCCAAGCTGTTCATAGCCCTCGCAGCAGTGGGTCACGTTCCTGGACTGGGGGACATCCATCGCCAGGTACTGCGTCCTGTAAACGGTCTTGGCGCACCGCCTCCACGGGATCCAGCCACCGCAGGATGTGTGGATTACATGGGACGTCTGGACCGCCTCCACCCTCAGGACGCTTCGGGTTTCCTGGCGGCTGCACAGCTGGTAGCTCAGCAAGGAGAGGCCTTTTTCTAGCCGGAGACCAGCAATGGGGGTGGAAGCCAAAGGAAGAAAAGCACCAGGGTCAAACCGAGCCCCACAGACGGCCACTGCCATCTGCCAGACAAAGCGACCAAATCTCCAAACGTGGTCGGGCCTCCCAGAATCCACCGCCTGCCCATCCACTGCCTTGGCCTCCATGCACTGAGAAAGCCATGGGGTAAAACTGCAAGGAACAGAGAACCAGTGAGTGGGGACCCCTGTCCAAAGCCAGGGCTCTGACGGCGAGGGTGCTACCGAAGGGACACCAAGTCGGAATCCAAAGTCAGGAGGTCGGGTCCTGTTCCCCACCCCACGCTTCTGACGCTGCGACTGCCCAATCTCGCACACCTGTCTCATGAGCCACGGCTGGGCACCTGCGAGGGGGACGCGCTCCAGTCCCTCCCTCCCCCTGGAGGCTTGCTCAGGCCAGGCAGGCAACAGAGAAGTGTACAGATGATGGAGTTCTGTGACTGTCACTGCTGTCACAGTGGGGTGGGGGCATCCAGTGCATCCCATCAGGCCCCACGCAACTCTCCCTGCGCTCCTACGCAATGCCCCTTGACCCCTCATCAACACGACCACTCTGTTCTCGAGACCTGGTCCCCTGGAGCCTGGCTCCTGCATGATGCCCTGACCCCTTGTCAACATGACCACTCTGTTCTCGAGACCTGGGCACTGGTGACATTCACCAGCCTCTGCCCCTTTGTCATTGTCTCCTGCCTGGTGGCTCCTGGGCCTTCCCACCCTCCTAGGGAGCCTCTGACACCTCATGTTACAGAAACTGCTTGGGATCAAATCATGTTCCTCTAAAACATGTTCAGGTCCTAGTCCTGAAAACCTCATAAGATGGCCATAACCAGGACCAGGCCCCAGCCCCAGAGCGCAGAAGTGACCCTAATTGGCAACGGACTCTTCTCAGCTTCCTGAGCACCCAGCCGGGGCTCCGCATATGTGGACTCACTGTGGGCTAAGCACGTGGCTCACCGGTACATACATCTTCAGACCACACAGCCTCCAAGCTCTCCTAGCTACACTGTACAGCCAGTGGGTAGGGGCTCAATGTCACCACTCACGTCCCCCATAGAGCAACTGGGTGGACTTCTACAGAAAAGTTCAGAGACAGGGGCAGAAATAATCCTGTGCCCACACCAGGACAGTGCCTCTGCAGACGCCTCCACGGACTTCAGGGTGACCTACAAGCATGCAGATGGCAAGACCCGGGAACCTGACCCTGGTGACAATCGGCGAGGAGCTAGCGGACGTGCGGCTCTGAGGAGCACTGTGCCTCTGGGCACACTTCCCTGCTCAGATCTCCAGGAGCTTCCTCTATCCTCATACCTGCTGTGCAGTTTACACAGTTCCCATTTCTGATAAAGTTCAAAGAAATCACAAAACGGAATACTACTCTAGGTGAAAAAAATTAAAAGATATAAAAATGAGGTTGATCTTAGAAACAGCACAGATCTCTTTAAACTCCCTACTGAATAAGACAGAATTTTAAGAGGAAACGATTTTAAAGTTTGAGATCTCCATTTCTTGAAACCTGGGGTTTCGGATGTGATCTCTGCTCCTAAACTACACCCCGTCCTCTCACCCTGCTTTTACAGTAGCTTTATAAACCCTTGCTGTGCCCCTCACCATGGTAGTAATTCTGCACTTAGGAGCAGTGTGGCCAAGGGGAGCCCTAACTTCTCTGGTCTCCCTGGCCTGATCCATAATCAAGAACTTCAGTACCTCAATGTCCAGGAGATACTTATTCTGAATCTCTAAGAGTTTGCTGTTGCTAGTATGGGTCAAGGACCTACCACACCTGCATCATCCACGCAAAAGCAGTTTCAGGCCCCACCCCACCCACTGCGGGCTCTGAATCTGTGTTTTAACCCCCAGGGCACCCAGAGGCATTCTGGCATTAGGGAAGCCCGCTTTCTGGAAGCTTGCAGGGGGCTTGTCTCCCCGTGTTTGCAACTTGGCCCGCCAGGAGCAGGTCCTCCTCTCAGAACAGACAGCCTGGCCTTCTCAGGTCCCCGTAGGTGCCATCCTCATGAGACCCGCTTCTAGGAGCCCCATCCTCGTGAATCACTCAAGCCAAGCCCAGATCCCTCACCTGTGAAGCCGCTGGCCTGGCACAGGCCCGCAGAGCTGGTCAAAGCCAGCAGGACCAGCCCCAGCATCGTGGACATCCTTCAGCTGTGGCAAGGGCCGCACAGGGCCCAGGGCCTCCAGCACAGCAGTCTGAATCCGAGGCAGGGTGCAAAGGGCCTGTGTTGCCAGGGCCCCAAGAAAAGGCCCTTCTGTCCTCCGGGGCTGCTGCCGGTGGCTGTGGCTTCAGAAGGAGTGCCTGCTGGGAGCCGTCCCTTATGGCTGCTCGTCAATGCCTGCTACTGCTACTGCTGATTCCCTGGGGGCACCTGTGTGTCACAGCCTATTCTTGCTCCAAGCAGATGGCATCTTTTAGGAAAGGTGAGCAGCTAACGTCTCCAGCCACATCGCTGGGTCCCATCTTGTTGTTACGCAGAGAATGACCGCAGACCCAAATCTGAGTCCCCCCGTCAAGTGCACAGTATTCCCTTACCCTATCACTGCAAACTGGCAGGAGAAAACAGGGGGAAATCAAAGTGGTACATCAGATTCAGAAAAGCATCCTTCACACGGTTGGACAATGCCGCTCCAAAGCGATAAGCATGCTCACCAGTCCGGACCCTGCACCCTCCTGGGGACCGCTGAGCAGTGCTCGCGGAGTTTGCTCGCTACCCAGGGCTGCAATGCAAAATCACCTGAAGAACAGCCACAGGCGTTGGGAAGGTGATCACCGCAGAGGGCGTGATGCTGCGTCAGGAGGTGCCCACCAAGATGTTTTAGTAGCACCAAGAAAAAAGTTTGCAACGCAAAATCAAAACAAAATTCATCCGACTCTGACTGTGTTAAAGATGTCAACCCTGAGCTTACGTGAAAGAGGACAAATTCCAGGAGAGATCAGGGAAGAAAAAAAGACACTTGAGTGGGGGCAGAACTGTAGCAGGCCTCTCCTCATTTCAGTTAGCTGCCGTGTGACCAGTGAGATGGATTTTAAAATTTCAGATCAAATCCTCTCTAGGCCACGAAGCCTTTGTACCTTTGGTCGCTTGATGTTGAAAGCGAAGCTCAATTAGTACTAGATGAGGAGGGTCCCTGGCTTCTCTGAGACCTCGCTGTCTACTTAGTAATCCCCTTGCGTCCTAAACACAGAGCTGTCCTCTCCCGGGGACCTTCTTCTACCCAACGCCCAGATCCACGTTGCCATGTCTTTTCCTCCCTGTAGGTTAATCTCCCGGATGATTCGCTGCTGTGTTTGTGTGGATAGCAACTAAATGTCAGATGCCACAGCAAGAACATTAAACAGCAGCTACAAATAACCACAGCCAAGGGACCTGCACACAGGACAGCGAGAACCCTTTACAGAAAGCCCAAGCGTCGCGAGGACTGACCCGCAAACTGTGCTGTAATAGGGTTGAAAAGAGGGTTTGAGTAAGAAAGAACAGCTTCTCAAACTGTAATGGTCAGCGAAGTAAATCCGATTAGCATTAGAAGAATAAATGGATAAGGATTACTTATAATTTAAGTAAGTCTGGACATTTAAAGTTCCAAGCTGACTGAGTTATGATATCGCATCTACCCTCTCTCGGAACCTCTGCTGCCATAATACAGTTCCACCAGGTACGGCACACTCATCAACCTCCCGCTGCTCCGGGGCAGAGGGTGGCTGAGCAGCACTAATCCTGCAGCCTCCTTCCCTTGGGGGCAGTGGGAGGGAGGGTGCATGCCCACCTGTCCTGACCTGAGGTGGAGACAAGAGCCTGGAGGGAGGGAGGAACAGCCGGCAGAGGCAGGTGGGGGCAACACCACATGGGGGAGCTTCCTGGCAGAGGCTCCTCCACATCCCGGCTGCCAGAGAGACGCCCTCGGGGCTGCAGGCCATCATCTTCACCCTGCTCACTGCAGGGCAGGAGAGATGCAGGCAGAGGTGGAGAGAGTCCCCCGCCCTCAGAGAGAGCTCAGCAGGCCCCGGCCTATTTCCTGGAGGACTAGCGGGGCAGCACCGTGGTGAAGAGGAGCTGAGAGCACAGTCACAAAACTGAGAAAGCTTGGATTTGAAGAGGCCTGCACCGAGCTGGGCCGGCCTCCAGCCCACTCCTGGAAGCTCTGACATACACGGTCATTTAAACGTGGGCTCCTTGGGGTGTGGCTGGGGACCATCCAGGAGGCAGCCTCTAGCTGCCCCGCAAGTCTGTCCCAGGCATTCCTGGGCCACCCTCCTTTGGACACAGGGCTCCCTTCTGTGTATCAGCTTGCTCCATTTCCTGCTCTCCCATGGGGCTGCTGACCCCCATCTAGGGAGCGGGGGCCAGAAACCCGACCGGGCCCTGGCATGATGGGCTGAGGCAGCTGACCTTGGCCATGCCACTCAGGGAGGGGACCAGAAGCCTGGGCAAGGAGGGGGCCGGGAAAGGGTGGTCTGGAGTGGGCATCCTCACATCAGGAGAGGGTAGGATGATTTCCACTAGTACAGTAGGTGTCCCCTGCCATGGGAGGGTAGGATGATTTCCACTGGGAGCTGGTGTCCCCTGCCATGGGAGGGAAGGATGATTCCCACCGGTACATTCTGTTCTGCATGGGGGCCAGTGTGCCCGAGGCTTTTGGAAGACCTGCTTCCTGGTTGTATCACTCACACACTTCAACCTGGGCAATGCCACTCTGGGGTGGAGGGGCATGAGCAAGTGGCTAGGTGGGTGACTCATGGAGGCTGTGGCTGTGCACTGCTGTGGTTTGGATGAGACAGAGCTTGGTCCCCAGTGTGACCAAGGTGTTGAGTGGGTGGGTCTTTAAGAGGAGTGCCCTGGTGGAAGATGGCTGGTCCATGGGGACCCTGCCCTCCCCAGGGGACTAATGCCTGTCTTCAGGAAGCCTTAGATTCACTGCCCTGCAGAGCCAGCCACTGTCAGGGAGCCTGGTCCCTCCCAACCTCCTGTTTCCTGTCCCTCCATGTGACTCCTCTGCACATGCCCCTGCCCTGTGGTGCCACCCACTGTGCCGTGAAGTGGCCAGAGGACCCTCCCCAGAGGCCAATAGATGAGGCTACTGGCCTTGGATTTTTAGCCTCCAAACTGTGAGCTAAATAAACCTCCTTTATTTTTTTTACTAAATACTCCAGAATTTTCCTAGAGCAACAGAAATCAGACTAACCATGCCCCAACCTGGAGTCTGAGAGGTAGAGACACCCCCAGGCGGATCAAGTCCAAAAGTGTCCATCCATCTAGAGAGCTGGTGACTAACTGTCCCAGTAGGTGTGGGATACAGGTGTCTTAGGATGAAGACACACCTCCTACAGAGAGCCTCCTACGGAGAGCTCAGAGACACCAGGGTGGGTTGGTCACCCCTGAGAAGCTTTCTAGGAAACACCATTGTCCAGCCCAGCCCAGGAAGTGCCTGAGGATCTCAGAGGGGCACCCAGTAGGACTCCAAGGCCCTGCAAGGTTGAGAGCCCTCGCCCAGTCCACCCAGGACAGTTTACGATGTGAAAATGAAAGGGAGATGCCGTTGATCAAGGTCACCCAGGTAGCAGGTTGAACAAAGTTCCCTGCAACACCTGTCTAAACCCTAGGGCACCTACGAAGGTGAACTTGTCTAGAAATAGGGTCTCTATGGGGATCTGGACTGAAGTCACCCAGATTTAAGTGGACCCTACATCCAATGCTGGACGCCCTCCTAGGAGAGAGAAGGGGGACATGAGAGCCGTGAGGGCCAGGCGGCCAGGAGTAGAGGGTGTGTGCAGCCCACGGAGGCAGGGAGGGCCGGTAACACCAGAGGCCAAAGGAAGCCTGGGACAGGAGCCCTCAGAGCCCCCGGGGGCCTGGTGCTGGCCACACTTGATCTCAGGCCCGGGAGAGAACAAGGTGCTGTTGTGGGCGCTGCTCTGCGGTGCTTTGTTGCCAGGCCCCAGGGCGATCGCCCTGTCGGTCAGAGGCGTGGTCTCCTCCCGGTCCTGGGACCCTGGGATGGCTGTCTTCCCACCACCATGCCTCTTGCCTCCGTCCCCACCTCCCCTCTCCCACACCCCCGCCAGCCCCCAGCTCCAGGAAAGTTCACTTGGGGTGAACAGTGAGTGACGCTCTGTGCACAAGGGACTTGTGGGCTGGAAGGTCGACTAGGCCCCGTATCAACTGAACGAATGTGGCCGTGGCTGGAGATCCCTGGGCTTGGGGGTGGCTGAGCTGTCGCAGGAAACACTCATGGGTCTTCAGTAAGTCAGATCCCTAGTGTTTCTTACAGCCCCAGTGCCCTCTCTGCCTGCTGCACCTGTGAGGCTCTCATTGGTCTAATGGGGCCCTAATGCTTGGTGCCCTCCACTGGCCTGCGAGGGCAACGTTGGTGACTGGATTCTGGTGCATTATCCCAGCCACCTCTGACTCAGTTTCCCTGCAGGCACTGAGGAGTTGGCGGCACTTCCCACTGGCCTCCCTCCCTTGCAAACCTTCCTCCACTTTCTTTTGGAAATACTCTGATGTTCCAGTTTTTTGTTACACCAGCAGTGATTTGAGGGACATTATTTGTGTCCCTAAGCCTTTGTCCCTGTTGCATGGCCCCAGGATTTGGGGCAGCAGCCTCAGCAGACAGACAGAAAAGGCCAGAGGCCTGGCTCTAGGGTAATCTGGAGCCACCCCAGGCTGCCCACTGCCTGCCATGTCCCACCTGGGCAGAGCCAACTCATCCTGAGAAACGGCAGTTCAAGGAGTCACAGGTGATGTGGTTAGCAGTGACCATGATGCCACCCATCCTGTTGATTTTCTGAGACAAGAGATGAGCCCAGAGCCTCTTGGATGCTGAGAAATCTCCCCAACTGCCTGGCCAGGTGCAGCTGGGAAGGGTTGGTCCTGCCCACAGGTGGAGCGCAGGAGGGTGGGAGAAGGCACAGCCTCACCCACATCCGCCCCACAGTGGTCAGGGTCCTGTGCCCTGTGTGTGCTGCAAGTGTCCGGCTCACTGGTGCGGTGTGCGGGATCGAGCGTGGAGACTGATCTGCAGCAGGTGCTCACTTGGAAAAGAAAACCTCACGCCCAGCTCAGGCGGTTTCAACTTCTGAACAGCTCAGAGGAGAGGCAGAAAACAGGAAGCGAGAGCTGGAGGAGGGGTGGGCGGGGGCGGGGAGACAGCGCGGAAAATCCACATCTGAGAAGAATCGGGAGAAGAGGCAGGGGAGATCGCTGCACTTGGACTTTCCTTGCCTTTCAGTTCCTGCCTGGGGGTGTAAGCACTCTGCCCCTGCTGCCCTCCTTTCACACGCCCGCCTTCCTTGGGCCCTGCTGGGGACTGAGCGGGGACAGGCCCACCTAGTCCCCGCAAGCCTTTGGCGATTCAACTGTGGCTCCCAGAAGACACGTCTGAGACCCAGTTTCCACCCCTGTGAGCATGGCCCTCCTGGGAGTTAGGGTCTCGCAGATGTGATTGAGTTAATCGAGGCCACACTGGAGTGGCATGGTCTTCCATCCAATGTGGTTAAGTTTCCAATAGAAGAGGGAAGAGTGGCACAGACACACAGAGAAAAAGCCATGTGACTCCAGGAAAACCTGGAGCAGGCCCTGTGAACCAAGGGCCGCGGATCGCCAGAAACCATAGGAGCAGGGGACAGGTGGATCCTCCCCTGGCACCTTCAGAGGGAGCAGGTCATGTCCACACCTTCATCTTGGACCTCCAGCCTCCAGAACTGTGAGAGAATTCTGTCATGAGGTCCCCATTTCTGGTACTTTGTCTTGGCTGTCCCAAGAAACAAGCGGCCAATGGGGAAGACTGACAGCCAGCACAGTTCCAGCGTGCCACAACAGGCCTGCGGTGCAGAAGCTGGGACGCCAAGGAAGTGGGGCAGCTGTAAGGTTCTGGGGCGGGGAGCCTGGGCCATGCAGTTGGAGCTAGAGTCTCTCCTGCCGCTGCAGGCCAGGCCAGGCCCCCAGGACATGAGCACCTGAGAGTTGCACCTCTCCTGAGGTGAGCATTGAGGCAGGGTGCCAGCAAGAGCAGACCTTGGTCACCTTCAGCACAGGGTGAGGTGTGACAGGGACTGAGGCCTGCATGTCACTCAGGGCCGAGTCAGAGAAGGCTGACTTAAATTTCCGCAGGAGGAATTCAGGTCAGATGGCAAGGGCTGTTAAGCCAAGAAAGCCTTGCTCAGAGGCCGTGATGAGGTAATCTGCATGGGTGCCCTACAGGAGAGCCCCATCCTCCCATCCAGCCTTCCGCAAGGGATGCTCCTCCAGGAGCTGGTGGCTCCAGCTGCCGGAGGGGCAGTGTGGGCACAGGTGATCACTCGTCTCTGAGGAGCAAGATTACAGCCACCACCGTACAGGGCACTCGGCACTGGCAAGCTGCCCTGGGCCCTGCTGACCCCATGGATGCAGGTCTAACCTGATCACCACTCGCTATATGAGTGGCCTTAGAAGGTCTTGGCCTGGGTCCTTGTCTGCAAACAAGGGACAATAACAGCTAGCAGCAGGAGCCAACTTACTCACGGACCCCAGGTGTAATCCTTGCTCCTTACTGATGATCCAGTGCAGGAGTGGGGGCAAATGACCTGCTGGGCTTACCTGTGTCATGAGCAAAGCCAGATACAGTCACTGGCCAGGTGTAAGGCCTGCCAGCCACAGACGCCTCACCATTGGTCGTCTATCAGGAAGACAGGCAGACAGGGGGCCTGGCCTAGGGTGAAACCATGCTGGACCCAGTGGAAAGCTGGCAGGAGCTGGAAGAGCCTTAGAAGGAGCTGTCCCCGTGGGGGCTACATGCAGGGACACCCAGCCTGAGCCAGGTTGGGGCTTCCAGCATGTCTAGAGGCAAGCAGATGACAATGTGGGTCTCAGAACACTGATGCAGGGAGGGGTAGGTGGGGCCAGGGGGGCCTCTGTGGGCAGTGGGTAGGAACTCCTGGGCTTGGAAGATGAGTGCCAAGGGAAGTCCAGGGACAGGGTGGACGTGGGGCAGATTCCCAGAACCAGAGCAGAGGTCAAGCCACAGGAACTGGCCCAGGTCAAAGGCCAAGTTCAGGCCTCAGCATCGGGGCCCTGACTGGAGGCTAACACTCAGGAAGGACATCAGGCTGCCAGGTCAGGGCCAGACCAACAGGAGGACAAGTGCTAATCCAATCAGCCAGCTCAAATATTGACCCCTCCGACTGGCCTCCTGTCCTCACCCACTGGTCTTCCTCCCCCACCCCCAAGGTATGTGACCCCTCCCCTTCTTGTGTCCTTGTCCCTTTGTCCTTCATAACTATGTGGCAAAGTTCTCCCTGCCCTGACAGAATGTGGCCACACATTAAGGGGAATTGTGACCCAAGACACTGGTGCCTAGCGTGTGTCTTGTATACACCAGGTGTTCCATAAATGTTGAATAAACAGCCTGGGGCTTGGGGTCAGCCCACAGGCACATTAGGGGATCCTAAAGACAAGCACACAAAAGAGGGTCCCCCAGCAAGCTGCTCATCCTTGGCAAGCAGAACCACAGCAGGGCTGCCCAGGACACATGCGACCATTGGGACAAGGCAGGAAAGGCTCACACTGGCCACAGGACTGTCCCATGGAGATCACAGAGGGGATCATGCTGGCAGGTCAGTCCCGAGGACTCTCGAGTAGGGGAAGTGCCTCTTTAGCATCTTTCTTCACCTCCTTTCTGAGAGGGAATCCAAGTGGGAGAAACTGATGCCCTGTGGTGCCCCTGGTCTTTAAATGTCATGTTTTCCAAAATTCAAAAGTCTTTGTTTCCTTACCAATGAGTATTTTATTTTTTTCTTCTATTTTTTTATTGTTGCAACAGTCTTACATAGTGAAGGGGTTCATTTCATTGCTACACATTCGTACATTTGCAAGTAATGATGATGTGACTTGAACCAATCCTTACCCAAGATCCCCTCCGCAATCAATCCCTGGTGTCTCTGCTGCATTCTGCCGATTACATATATTAATGTAAATATACATATGTAATAATTTTTTAATTTTCTAGTTTTAAATGCCTATATTTGTGTTATTTAGCTTCTCCAGGGAATAAAATATACCATGGAGTATTTATAGCCCCCCTTTTCCCTTCCCATCCTCCCTTCTCTCTGCTCCCCCCACTTCCCTTTCCCCTTCATAACTAGACTTCCCCAGATCATGTGTTATTCCAACTTTGGTGAGACTATTATATAAACTTAACTATCTCTCACCCTATCCTCAGTTAACTCTAGCTTCCTCATATGAGAGTTTGTGGAAGAGTTTGAGTCTCTGAGTTTGGCTTATTTCATTCAGCATAATTTTTTCCATTTCCATACAAAAGCCATGATATCATTCTAATAGCTGAGTAGAACTCCACTGTATATATACATACACACCACAGTTTTGGGATCCATTCATTCAGTGAAGGGCATCTAGGTTGTTTCCATAGTTTAGCTATTGTAAATTGAGCTGCTATAGACATTGATGTCGCTGTGTCTCTGTAGTATGCTAATTCCAGCTCTTCTGGGAAAATACCCAGGAGTGGGATAATTGGGTCATAAGGTGGTTCCAACCCTAGTATTTGAGGAATTTCCACGCTGCTTTCCAGAGTGGCTATACCAGTCTGCAGTGTACCTGTGATCCTTTCTCCCTGCAACCCCTCCAGCAACTGTAGTATATTTGAAACTCTAAAGGGTGGTGATTGCCCTCAAAGCTGACCACTTACAAATCACTGACCTCCAATGGACCCCACCGAACAGGAAGCCTGGCAATGGCTCACCCACAGCCCGGCTGCCCCCTTGCTCCCTCCGCCCGCTCTGACTCTCCAGGCGTGCGGCATGGTCAGGCATCAGGGAACCGGGACGCAGGGCTGGCACCACAGAGGGGGTTTCCTGTGGCAGATAAGAAGACCCAATAGAAAAATTCTGACAGGAATTTAAACACAGACCACCAACGGAAAAAAATGCATAAGTCTGCTGGAAATGCACCCGGAGATGGGAGCCGCCCTCTGAGGTCAGCCACTGACGCCTGGGATTGGTACAGATTCTTGAAACTTGGGATTTCCTTCCAGATGAGCTACGACTTCTCCATTTTCCGAAGGCTCAGAGGGTTTTGTTAAGAAATGCATTCGAAGTGAGCTGGGAAAATCATGCCCTTTCCAAAAGTCTGGAAGTATGTACAGGAAACCCACAGGGCTCCTCTGGGGAAGCAGCTTTGGCCCCAGGGACAGAACTTGCAGAGTAAGCTGTGAGTGTTTACCAAAAGCATCCTGTGGTTTGGGGTTTGCATAAACAAAAGACAGACCAGACCAGAGAAAGCCCAAATGAAGAGACCAGCTCGGAATGTCTTGCTGACTTGCGGAGCCACAAGGAACACTTTCCATCCCCAAAGGGAAGGGTAAAGCCGGCTAAGCTGGCAGGAGCTCTGAACCTCTCTGGAGAAGTCATGCCTGTGCCCTCTGGACTCTGTGAAGAGAAAACCGGCAGACAGTGGGTGGCACCTGAGAAGGAAGAGATGCCAATCGATAGCAGCAGTTCTCTAGTTTGAACAGTGTCCCCTCGACATTCACATCCACCCAGAATCTCAGGTGTGATCTTGGAAAGAGGGTCTCTGCAGGTGATTCAGGTATGGATGGAAATGGGGTCATCCTGGACCAGGTGGGCCTCGCCTCCAGTGAGTGTCCTGATCAGAGACAGGAAAGAGGACAGGGAGCAGGCAGAGTGGGTGGCACGGTGGCACGCCAAGGAGCCAAGGCAGTCAGCAGCCAGGAGACCCAGGACAGCGCCTTCTTAGGACCGTGTCAGCAGGGGACTGGGGCAGATGCCAAAAGTGAGATCCGTTTGCTTAGGAAAGAGGATGCCTCTGGACACTGGGACTGGCAAAGACTTGTAGAGCAACTTACCCTCCAGATCGCCAAGGTCATTCTGAGAGGTGAGGGGGGCTGCCGGGCAAGCTGGGGTGGAAAAAGGCGGGCTTGGGCTATCTGAAGTCCCACCCGGCGTCCCTGCTGCATCTTCCTGTGGTCCTTTTCCTTGAGCCCAGCGGTCAGCACTGCATCAGGAGTGCAGGACAACAGCAGCTGGCCCTGGAGACAGCTGGGACTGTGCCCCGAGGCTGTGATCTCACCATCCTGAGAGGGAGGGAGCTCTCTGGAAACTTCCAGAACTGAAACCTAGCAATATAAGATGCAAACTGATTCGATTTCTCCTGGTCAATTTTATGAAATAACGTGGCCTTTGGTTACCCAGTGTATCTTTCTAGGAAGGAGTTGAGAGGGGAAGGAAAGAAGAAATGAAGAAGGGGAGGGAGGAGGAAGGGGACATGAAGGGTCTGTCCCTGGAGGGTGGGGCCTTTCCACACCTCCACTCTGTCTCTCAGAGCCTCCCCAGCTGCCTTCAATCACAGGTCCAACTCCAGGGCTCGGGCGTGCAAGTGTCTCGCAATGTGTGCACCTGCGAGTTCCAGTGGGGACATCGTCCACCGGAACGAGACCCTCCTGCCACCTACAACCTGAAATCCCCATGCCCAGGGGAGGAAGGGCAGAGCCCCCCAAACCAAGGGCATCTGGCCTGCTTGCTGCCCTCAGCGTTCACACACACAAACGTTCCCAGGGCCAGGGCCCTGACGTGTCCAGTGCCTGTGGTCCTGCGGACACCCCGCTACCAAGCAGCTGGGCAGAGACCCCAGCAAGGCTGTGAGGTGGGCACTGAAGCTCCACTCTGCCGTTTCCTGCAACGTTCTCCTTGCTCCTCTCTCCTCTATCCGAGGCCTGTGCTTGTCCAGGCTGTCAAGCCCCACCCTTCTCCCCCACTCGTTCCACCCCAGGGAGCTGTAGGAGGTGGGCAAGGCCTGGCCTTTCTGCCGCCTCTCCCACTGTTCCTCCTGATCCCCCCAAGGCTAACTCCAGCTAAGACGCAAGCCCTGCCTGGGACCAGGCTGCAGCACTGAGGAATGTCTGGAGAAGAGAACATTGGTGGACAAGATGCACGTGGAAGGGGTGGGCAGGGGCAGTGGGTGTGGTGCCACGTGTGGAGCAGCTCCCCAGAAAAGACCAGGCGTCCAAGGGTCAGCCGCGCAGAAGCAGTACGTGTTTATTTGGTCGAGATAAAAAATAACTAAAATGGGGTGACAGCTGGAAGTGAGTGCCTGGAGGGCTTCCGCCCAGCCCAGGAGGAAGCTTCTCAGGACCAGTGTGGACAACAATAGCGTGGGTGCCCTAAGGAGCTGTGTGACTGCAGGACCAGGGGGGCTGGCTTTGTGGGGGCAGCAGAGCGGCCCCTGAGACACAGAAGAAATCCAAGAGGAGAGAATTTGACCCCAGGGCAGCCAGGAAGCCTCAGGGACGGAGGACAGCGGCAGTGTCCTCATGGACTCCTCCTTGTGGGAGAGGCCAGGGCCTGTGGGACATCACACACTGTCACTCCACTAGGGCAGGCTGAGGTGTTCCCACACTCAGGGCCCACAGCTCTATTGATCTGGCAGCCTTCGGTCCAGAGCTATGAAGGAGGTGAGGGGAGTCAGGGAGCCAGGCTGCGAGCACCCCAAGTTCTTTCTGTGCTTCCAAGGGTGGCAGCCTGGATGTCCCTTGCTCCATGGCCATCGCTCCAAGATTCCCCAGGGGCTGCATGGCAGACAGAGGCAGCAAGTTTTCCTTGAAAGTCTTGGGCTAACTTCTGGTGCGGCCCCAGGGTCTCACCGGAGCAGAGGCTCGGAATTCCATCAGACCTCTGCCCTGGACCAGATCAACTCCATGAGCTCATCTGTCTATAGAGATTGGTGAACCAGGGAGGGATACTGGCCAAGCGGTACTGTTCTACTGTGTGCATGTCTTGGTTCATAACAGCAAACCCCACGTCGTGTACGACTATAAGGCACCAATAAATCACGTGGAGGAAAGTCACTAGAGAAAGGGAGGTGAGCAGGAGGGGCAAGCTTGGCAGCTCGCGTTCATATAGTCCCAGAGCAGGAATTCCCAAGAGCAGAGAGCCCACGGCAAACTCCTTCACGGCGACATGTGAACAGCTGACCCCGAGGCTCCCACAGACGATGGAGAGAGGGCAAATGGGGTCCCGGTGGCAGGGAGGGCGGGCAGCGGGGCACACAGCAGCACAGGTGTGGCGCAGGTTCTGGAGCAGTGGCTCGGGGCTTTTGTTTTGAAGAACTTCAACAGGCCTCTAAAGATGGATGGGAACTTCAGCCTTGAAGCTGTACCACCTAAAAGGACAACACAAAATGTTGATGTGGAGTGACTAGAGACCACAGAAGGCTTTGCACAAGATGGTGCCACCATTAGCAGTGGCACAGCGGTGACCCCAACACAAGTGACCTCTGAAGTGAAGGCCTCCAGGTGTGACTTCAGAGTGACCTCTGGGACAGCCTGGCTCTCTGGGCCCCTGTGAGTGAGCGCTGAGCACCCTCTTCTTCTGTAGATGAAGAAAGGCAGTCCACAATGTCGTAACATCACTGCCACTACATTCCAGCAGGTGACAGCCCCCCAAAACCCCATGTGGACAAAGCCAATGTGTGACCCTAGCCAGGGGTAGTTCCTGAAGGGCCTCCTCCTTCCCTGGGAAGCACTGAACAATTTGTTGCTACGTAACAGGGGCAATAAACTTAACTTTTAAAAACTTTTAATCTTACATGAAAGGGAGGCTAAAAACGTCTCTCGCCTTTGCTTGCGGTCCTGGTCCTGGCTCACGGGTGGAGGTAGGGGTGCAGGTGACTGGCTGACAGGAAGGTAAGGACACCCGGGCCCAAACCCTGCACCTGGCCCAGGGCCCGCAGAGGGTGGCCAAGAGTGGTCACATCCTCAGCTCCCATACCTTTATCTGCACCGCACAGGCCCTCAGAGAGATGAAGGCGGCCACAAAAGGACATTGAGGGGCTGACCGACATAGCACAGGAACAAAGAATTATTATTCAGTTTGCAAAGACAGGCCGACCAAGTCAAAAACTGGGGAACCTGCAGCTCTGATTTAGCTGGGGAGTTTTCTTTCCTTCAGTGAGGACAAAGTGTGTAATTATACTTCTGATTAAAGAGCCCGGCCAGGGATCTACCCTTCAACTTAAAGCAGAGATAAAGCCAGGTTCACGAGCAGAGGGCCAGGGTCTGCCTTCTCGTAATACAGCCTCGGGGCAGGCTGCACAGGGTGGAGAGGCCTCATGGCCTGTAACCTGACAGCAGGTCACTGGGCCACCTGTCCTAGAGTCGCGTGAGGAGGTCAGCGGGGGAGATCCCTTGTTGTGGATTTTGTGTGCTGACAAATGGGAAGGACTTACAGACTGTGAGTCCTTAAAGAAAGCAACCATGATGCCTTGGCCCTAGTTTTAGACTTTACTAAAAAAAGTAAGAATGATCCTTCCCTTGGGTATCACTGTGTTGAGACAACCAGCTGCATGGTCTGCTCCAGGGGAGGGTCCCGGCAGGATTAGCGGGGTTGCACAGAGCACCACGTTTGAGTACAGGCAGTGGATTAGCCTGGGACGTGGTGACATTTGTGACATGAGAGTCTCAGTGTTCTCAGAGGTGTGTACCCTGAGTGTGGATCTGGGCTGTCTCTCGGAGACTTGCGTGTTGCAGGTCTGGCTCCGGTGCAGCAGGGCGCAGAGGTGGGGTATTGGGGAAGTGACTGGGTCATGAGGGCCCTGACCTCGTCAGTGGACGAATCCACTAATGGTGTCACAGCTGACAGCATTAAGGGAGGTGGTGGAAATTACAGATGATGGGGTGCAGGTCAAAGACGAAGGTTACCAGGGTTGTGCCCTTGAAAGATGACTGGTCCTTGGTGTCCCTGTGGCCCAGCCACCGTGAGGTGGGAAGCTTTACTCCACCACACCCTCCCACATGATGCTCTGTCTCACTTCAGGCCCAAAGCAATGGAGTCGGCTGACTGTGAACTGAAACCGGAAGCTGAGAGCGAGAGGAAACCTTCCCTCTCCTGAGTTCATCTCCTCAGGTATTTTGTTATAGCAGCAGAACACTAATGCAGCAGGTGAGAGCTGGCAGGCCGTAGCCTTTCCAAATAGTTCCTTCCCCCAAAGTTAGACACATGCCCCCAGGCACACACACTTGGCTGTGTCCCTGGGCAGAGGTGGCACCACATATGTAAGAAAAGAAATATGCACAGAGATTGTGTTGGAGAGAGATGCAGGCAAGGAGGCAATCCAGCCCCTGGTAAATTCACGAGGGCTACAGGAAATTCTTTGTACTGTTCTTGCAACAATTTGTTAAGACTAAACTTTTATGTCACAATGAAAAATTACAACACCATGCTGGCAACATGATACCTTACCTCATCAGGGCTGGCCCAGGGAGCCTGTCACATAGCTGGAAGGAACAGCTCAGGGGGCAGGTACTGTGGCTGCACCGTGCAGTCCTGAGGGAGGTCTGGGGGTGGGGGGCTGGCCTCGAGTACCCAGCTGGTGGCCACCTGATTCTGGGTCAGGTTCAGCCAGACTCCTCAAAATCAAGGTCTCCTCCCCTGGGTTGCTCAGCAGTAACTCAGGGCTGGACCAAGACCCCAGACACCCAGACTCAGCGAGGTGTCTTTTACTCTCCTCCCCACCAGAACAAAGCAGGACCAGAGAGAGAGGAAACGGGCACGAGGCCACTGTCACCACAGGTGCCTCCCCCCATGACCTGACCCAGGTTGCACACTTCTTAGGCCCCACAATACATGACTATGCCCAGTTTCCATCCCATTCACTCCAAGTGGGGGGGCTGCCACACCAGTGCTGTCCTGGACCCACAGCAGAGCAAAGACCTTTCAGTTAGGGCTCCTTGGTCTCCAGAGCAGGGTGGGGAGGGTGACAGCCCATTCACAGGGACGCATGAGGTCGCTGAGGACACACAGGTCCCTCAGCCGCAGCTCTTCCCTCGAGTCTGACCCTGGTACTCTGACACCCCACCCTTCAACCTGCACTCTGAGTCCCCTCCCCGGACCTGATGGTCACCTGGCCACAGCTTCTTAGACGATGGGTAATTGCACCTTCCTCAGCCTCTCACAAACACAAGCCCACTGCACGCTCACATCCACGCTGCTACCAGACCAGAGGCTGAGGCTCCCTGCTGCTGCAGTGACTGGAGACATGTCCCAGGGCCGTGTGGGCACAGCACGCGGCTGGAGAAAGATGCTACCAGTAAGCCAGTGGCCGACATTTGCTGGAGTAGATGGGGCTGAGGGATTGAGCATGGCCTGGGGCTCAAGCACCATGCCCCGGAGTCCAAGTCCAGTCTTGCAAGATCTCCCGGTGACTCCCGTGTGCACCGATGTTCGAGATCAGAGTATGCCTGCTTGAGGGGAAAAGGAAGAGGGAAGAGGCCAAAGTTTCAATCAAGCTTGTGAAGCCCAGGGAGCAACTGCTGAAAGATCAGACCCAGGTTCTCCGTGCACACTCGTTCACGATCCACTCGGTCATCCCTGGGCTGCAACAGGGGCTGACCTGCCTATCGCAGAAGAGGTCACCAGCTGCCCTCGGGTGATGGTCAGGCCAATCTGCCCACTGTTACCCTGGAGCAGCAAGTGATTCGAGCGCAGCTCCTGAGCCTGCACAGGAGGCGGCAGCCCCATCCACCCTTGTGCTTCTTGCCACTGTCCCCCCGACGGTCCAGCACTGGCAGGCCACACAGAATCAGCATGGAGCAGTCCAAGAGCAATCCCCCCACCCCGGGTAGGGGATCTGCCACGGGTGGCCGGCTGTCTGGTTACAGGTCTACCCTCGCAGGGCAATGACCTCACACCCGGCCTTCATTGGGACTTTGTGGTAAAGGCCTGAATAAAGTGGGAGAGGCATTTCCTTCCAAGCTTCTCCGAGACAGGCACATTGCTCAGGAGCACTAGCACAGTGGCAATGACTTCAGAGTCTTAAAGTGAATTCCGTTCTGCCAAAACAAACCCCAGGGTCTGACCAGAGCTCCATTTGCTGTACTCGGCCTGGATTGCTGCAGAGGCAGGCTGGCTGCTCACGCTCACCGGACTCAGCCCAGGGAAGCCCAGCAGCACCCACAGACAGGGAAACCAACGGCTCCTCCACTGTTTGCACTGGAGTTGCTTAACCCCAATTTTGGTTTCCCAGAATTCTTCTCTCCCAGCTCAAACTCTGGGAAACCAAATATTGGCTTCGCTGAGATGGGCTTTGAATAAACACTGCCGTTCAAGATTCCATTGTGCTTCAAGGGCACAAAGGCGAGCGGTTGCCAGGGTCTAAATCCTGCCTTATTGTTTCAGAAACAAATTTTGAAGACCATGACCCCCGCCCTGCCTTGACCCGAATCTGCTGAAATGGCTTATCCTTTTCCACCTGCACTTAGGGACAGAAGGACAAGAATCGGGTGTGCGCTGAGCAGAGGTGCTGCTGCTCTCAGGGCTGGGGGTGCTCAAAGGCACCTGGGGGGCCACCCCAGGCTTCCAGGCAGAGGATCTGTGTGGCTGTAGCCAAGCTTGGCTTGGAGACTGCAGTGGTGCATATGAGGAAAAGTTCCCTTAGCCACCTCAAGTCACCAGCCAGGTCCACTGGTGGGACCACAGAGCCCTCTGGATCCTTTGGGAAATCAGGGCAGGGGTGGGGATGTTACCTAATAAGATAAAGCTCACTTCCAATTCTATTTTGTATTTTATAGCTTAAAAATCAATTAAAATGGCAGTCAGCTTTCTGTTACTGTAAAACAATACCTGAGACAAACTTAAAAAGATGAAGGGTTGACTTTGGCTCACAGTTCTGGAGGTTTCAGCTCACAGTCGACTGTCCCTGTTGCTTTGGGGCCTGTGGTGGCACAGGGTGCCACCGTGGGAGCACTTGAGGAGAAGCCTCTTCACCCCATGCCCTAAGACCTCCATAGGCCCCACCTCCTGAATGTTCCACCACCTCTGCCCTGAACACTCGGGCCTTTGGGGGACACTCCAGACCGAAGCCATAGCAGTAGCCCCCACTCCACTGTGGTTCCTAAGGACAGCAGAGGGCATGGAGCCACCTCCAAGCTCGCACCACCTGTGCCTCCTTGCTGCTGGTTGAGCAACAGCCTTCCTCCCACACTTACTTCTCCCGGCGCCCTGTCCTGGGGAGGTCAGTGGCGGCCACCCGAGGCTGCCAGACAGGCCCCCGTGCAGCGCCAGCGCGAGTGCAGGTGAACACATCCTCATTTCAGCTGTGCTGTCCTTCTGCCACCAACCTCAGCTACCTGCTGCACCTGAGGGTTCCTCACAGCGGCCTAGGATCCCATGGATCCTGCCTTCCAGGCCCTGCAGACGCCTCCAGCAGGGCTGGAGGGAGCCTGGAGCTTAGTTACACTCAGGGGATTTCACAAAGGGGCCCTGACTCTCAGAAGTCCTCAGTGGGGGAATAATAGTGACCTCTCTCACACCCGTCCATTCCCTTGGGAGAGGAGCAGAAAGGAGTAGGCAATGAGCTTCGCTGGCCGGGGTCTGCTCTGTCCCCTGCCACCTCCTGCTGTCCCACCCCAGCCAGTCTCCGAAGGGGCCAGGTCCTCAGAGGCCCAAGTGGCGTGGAAAGGTGAGGGGTCCGTGTGGCTCAACCCCTCTCCCTGGTGGCTTCAGCTGAGGAGACAGGGACAGGAATTCACCAGAGCAGAGGGCCGGAGAAAGGTGGGCGCTGGACGGGCTCACGTACTTTCCTTAGATCTCCCCGTTTAAGAGGGGCGTGAGAAGCAGGGCTGCTTCAAGGCCTGGATTATCTGCACGTGAGATCGGCTTCTTCTCCCTCCTGCCAAGCCTCAGCAGCACCTGCCGGGTTGCAGGGGGAACCAGGTGGCAGAACCCACAGTGACAGCAGGAACAGGCACCTCCGTCTCCCAGCAAGACCTGTTCTGGGGTCAAGGCCACAGGTGGAAGTATGAGAGGGACACAGGCCCTGGAGGTCCTCCAAAGGGATGCCACGTGTGGGGTGTTCTCAAGGTGTCAGACGTGGTGGCAGAGCCCAAGGTCAGGCCTTTGGTTAGTCATCTGACAACGATGGCCTAGGCTCTCGGGGACCAGGGAAGAACTCGTGGAGGGAGCTGCTGCAGCCTGGCCCCCTCGTGAGCCCCCCTTGCCAGCAGCCACAAGGCCGTGAGGCGCCCAAGGTACAGAGCCTCCTCCTTCACCCGCTGGTTGGCCATGCCTAACCGCTCTGCCCTTCAGCTCCCTTGTGGGGTTAAACAAGGCCAAAGAATCACATCCAGCACAGCTACTGTGGGGAGCAAGTGAAACCACGCTCGTGAAAGTGCTTAGTCAAACGCGAAGTCCCCTTGGTGTCATTATCATCGTTAATCTTGTCGGAAACACTGATCAATGACTTTACAGTAGACAGCTTGTGAAACCCCCGGGGCAGCAGAGTCCATAGGCCTCAACCCTCCAGTGGTGGTGTCCTCTCCCTCCCAGCCTCAGCAGAGGCCACCGGCCCTTGTGCCCCCTAGGGTTGTCAGTGCATCATTACCACAAGGCCTCAGGCCGGATCAAGTTTGGAGCACCTGAGGAGGGGTCAGTCTTGGAGGGCACACAGGTGGCATGGTCAACAGATGCTCTAATACCTGATGCCCCTTTATAGAGTCAGATGTCCTCTGACCTCCATTGCACCCCACAGCCTGCCTGGGCCCCCTAATGTGTGGGTGCCTGCCTAGTATCAGGGGCCAGTAGGGACTGACTGGCAGCCCACCAGAACCAGCAGGACAAGCCCCACTGATCAGCAGCTGCCACAGGCAAGTAAACTGAATTACCCCAGGCTGACCAGTTCTGACTTGACTCTGCTCTGGGCTTCGTCTACGTCACCAGCCAGGAGCATCAGAGGAAGGTTGGCTGTGAGCACAGTCCCCGGCTGTCCCTGGCCCTGGGTTGGGCCACAGCAAAGCATCTACCTTCCTGACTCACCCCTGCCATCAGTCATGTCTGCAACACCAGGGGAACTGGGAAAACCCCTGGTATCCAGCTTCAACAAGCTTCAGGAAGACAGCCCTGGGCCTGTTGCGGAGCGGGAGGGCCCAGTCCTCCGTGCTGGGCACTCTCGGGAGCACCCTGTTCTGCACGCGCACCTCTGCTCTGCCAACAGTGCAGCCCAGGTGTTGACTTCCTGCACAGCGGGGGCAGCTCACCACAAACTCGTGGCTTGAAACAACAGACGCATTGCTACCATAGACCGAACGTTTGTGTCACGCCAAAAGTTTGCATGTTGAAGCCAGACCCCGAAGGAGATGTTAGGAGGCGGGCTATGGGGAGGTGATGGGGCGAGGCCCTCAGAATAAGAGTTGCAGAAGCTGCTCCCCCTCCACCACACGAGGACGTGGCTAGCGGGTCCAGGAACCAGGAAGCCCTCGCCAGACACGCAACCTGCCAGACTCCATCAGCTCTGCAGCTTCCAACCCCCGGAACTGTGAGTCATTGGTGTCTGTTGCTTATAAGTCACCCAGTCTGTGGCTTTCTGCTGCACAGCCAGAGGGACTCACATGTCACCTTGCAGCTCTGAGGTCAGAAGTCTAGAATTGGGGTGTGGGCAGGGCCTGTTTCTTGTGAAGGCTCCAGAAGAGGCCTCATTTCTGAGCCCCGTCCAGCATCAGAGGACACCTGCACCCTGGGCCACGGCTCCTCCCTCTGTCTTCGAGGCCAGCAGCAGCATCTTCAGACCTTTCTCTGACTCTGAGCTCTGCTTTGATCCCTGCCCCTCCTGTCTCCCTCTTCCCCTCCTAAGGACCCTGCAGTAACACTCAGAGCCTATCTGGGTAATCTGGAGCTATCTCCCACCCCAAGATCCTTCACATCACATCTGCAAAGTCCCTTTGGCCACATGGAGTCTCGTACTCCGTCTGGGGATGGGCTTTGTCCATCTTTGGGAGGGGACTATTCCCTCTGCTGCAGCCCTTGAGAAGGAAAGGGATTTGTGTCCCTGGGCTCCAGACGGCAAAGCACAGAGCACATCAGGTGCTCGGGTCCGGGACTGAGGGTTGTGGGGACGGTGGAGGAAGCAACCCCCTGGCAGCCAGACAGCGTCAGGAAGGGGACCCCAACAGCAGGGTATGGGGTGATTGAGGGGAGCTGTGTCCAGTTGGGGAATGGCTCCAACTCCTGGCCAGCAAGCAGCCTGGAAAGAGACAGAATTTGGTGGCACATCCTGGAAGGACATCTCGGCCTGCAGCCATCTTTATCACTGTGAAAGGCATGACGTCCCGTTGACAAGACTGCAGGATCCCGGGAGCGTGTGGAGCCATGGGCTGTTTCTGCTCTCCAAGAACAAAACTCATCAAGGAGAAGCTGCTGGTTGCATTCCCGCTCCTGTTTCTGAAGGCCGAGGCCCCTGGCTGTAGAGCACTTCCCTCCTGGCTGGGGGCTTCGGAGGAGCCAGGAGCATCGGGGCTGAGGAAGGAGAGACTCTGGGAACAAAGAGGACATCTCATTTATGTGAGCTCACCAGACCTACGAGCCCTGTTGCTCTCACACCCTGCAAGGCCGGGAAGGAGGATGGCATTTCTAGGCACCAACTGTGAGCACGTGTGCTTTTTTATCCCAGGCTCTTAGGGCTAAGATGCCTGCATTGCATCTCAAACTGTGGACCATGTCGTGATTTCACTCAGTTGAGTACAGCAGAAAGGTCTGACCACCGTGGCTTAAACGCAGGAGGAGGCT
>PVKS010025952.1:0-29218 GCA_004027875.1 Aplodontia rufa | reverse complement strand
TCTGACTATGTGGCAACAGGCCTCAGCTCCTCAATAAATATCAGCCAAGGGACTCAGCTCTCCAGGAAACTGTTTTAGGATGCAGATTGTCTTCTAGCCCTTTGGTAATGCTATCTGACTCCTTGGTCCTGGAAGTGGAGAACTGGGGAGGGCCAAGGAATCCTGCAGAGCACCATCCACAGAGAAGCAATTGGCTTATGGCTTAATAAGATTTGTCCCAAGATCACTCTGATTACATCTCTTTAGAGGATAAAGTGAGAAAGTAATCGGCATTCCTACCCATGTAAAGCATGATTGGGAGAGAGGTAAACCATGAGTTCTACATCAGCAACACCTCACACCCACATTTCCAAATGCATCTGGGGAATCACCAGTCTGAATAATTCCATCAAATAAGTGATTTGAGACCAGAAGTAAAGGATTCTCTGAAAGGGTAGAACTTACATAAAGCTTTTGGGAAATTTGAAATCTGACATTTATCTGAATTCTCTGTATACTCCTAAAATTTAAGACATTGGATCAGCTCAAGATCTACTGCAAGATTAAGGGTATCTGGATCTTCTTTCATGGAATGAAGATGGCCCTGGAAAACACTAATCTCACACTTCCTTCTCTTGGTATTTGCTGAGGACATCTTCTCAGGTCCGTGTGGTACACACACACACACACAAGCCACCGTGAAACACACATCCTAAAGCCAGCTGCTCTGCTGACAGTGGACTTTATTTTTTAAATGTTTTTCTTGAATTCTGTTACTATCTGTCACTGTAAGGATCATTTCCTCATTCAAACAAAGACAATGTAATTACATGAATCTGAATTTTGAGTGAGTTATTCCTGAATAGAAATACATTAATATAAAAATCCTAATCCCATTCACTACTGAGCCCATAATTCTTCGGCATCTAAATCTGGCCATCTCAAGCCTGGCCCTGCTGTAGGAGCGTCACAGATGCTATGTGGAGTCTGTCTGCATACGGTGCTATCTAACTCGGTGGTGCTCTGCAGGTTCCTAACAACATTGCTCCTGAGCTGGGACGAGCAGGGTGACACTACGACCCAGCTCACAGCCCAAGTGAGCTGCACAGTCAAACACTGCGGACCACCTGCTGCAGCTGCAGCTAGACATCTGCCCAGCTCAAGCCCGCAGCAGTTAAGTAAAAGCCAGCCATTTCTCTCCATCTGGCCACCTCTCCTGCAGCCATGCCAGGGCAGGGTGTGGGGACAGTCAGGATCAAGCAGGTGCTGCTATAACTGCAAGTACCACCACTGACACTCGCAGAGACCAGTGGGACATCTGCTCTGGGTGGAAATGGGCACCCACCTTGCCACTGTCCCAGCCAGCAGGTGCCACAGCTGGGTCTGTGCTCAGGCCTGCATGAATCCCGAGCAGTTCTAGACCCCAACCCAAAGCCTTGGCTCTCAAGCTTGGCTTTCCTAATTCCTTTCTCTCTTTATAAGAGAGCATTTCATCCTGTTACCCCCGAACTCTGTCACCCGAAAGTCTCCTGAAACCTCTGTGAGCTTACAAACCTCTGTGAGCTTCCCCAGCCTAGCTTGGTAGAAGGCCAAGGGGCAGGGGCTCTAGAGGCTTCCTCTTCCAAACCCAAGCCCTGTTCTCGGCGCTGGAGAAGTGGTGTGCTGCAACAGCTGTTCAACAGCTTGCTGCGTGCCACGGTGGCTCAGTGCTCCCGCCTCAAGTGGCAGCTGGGAGCCATGGTGATGAAACGCCCAACGATCATCATCCTGTCATCTACGCCTCTGGCGAACGAGAGACCCCCACTCACGTTAGGGGCGGGAGCCACCAGCAGACTGAATGGTAGGCCACAGGTATCGGAGCAGATGGCAGCGGAGAGGCGTCGGGCAGCCAGGCATGGGCAGGGTGTTGGAAAGGAAGGGCCGTTGTGGTGCTCTGGGCCTGGGGAGCCCCAGAGGACTGGGCAAGGCACAGCAGGTTTGTATTTCCTTCAGGCCTCCGAGACCTTGATTCGGCTGTTCAGTGACTCATTTGTTGAATAAGTAAGTGGGTAAAATCACAGGCTCTCAGCTCTGCGGGCCATTTGCTAGAGGCCATTTAGAGAGTAAGCCAGGACATCCACTCAGCAACTCACTTCCCACAGACAAGCTGCCGAGCACCCCGCTTTGTGCTTGGTGTTGGAGACGCAGCCAATGACATCACAGTCTTGTGTCCAAAGAAGGGAAGGAGGTACCACGGCCAGGTCCTGAGATCCTCCACAGGTGGGACCATAGTCCGGCTCTGCTCAGGGGCTGAGCCCAGGTGGGCAGGCAGGAGGATGGCATGGTGCCTCTGGGGCAAGCAAGGCAATTATGGCTCCAGGAGTCGGTCCTGACCCTTGGCTGAAGCTGCTGTCTAGGGGTCCCCAGAGCAACACAGAAAATAAACAAGGATGAAAACCCCATGTCTTCTAATAATATCTCACCACCCCTCAAACACGGATTAAAGGCCTCACCGTGACGTGCCCTAGTTCCTCTTGGTGACCCAGCCACTCCTTGTTGCCTTTCATCACCCGATGTGGCTCGTTATCTACCACCACTGGGCATCCTCCTGCTCCTCCCTGAGCTCCCTCCAGCCCCTCCCTGCCCACCTCTATGCTGGGCATACTAGGGCTGGCATAGCACCCAGCCCTGAGAGTTGCTTGGTCAACACTGGCATACAGCTTGAGCACTGGGTGTTTCTCTGACTGTCTAAAGACTGCCATCCTGCCAGGGGACCACAGGAAAACCACAGGGAGCCTCAACCAGGATCCTCACACACAGCCCATGGCCTGTGGTAGGTTATGGGAAGGGTTCCAGGAACAGGTCCGTGACTTACGTCAGATCCTCAAAAGGGATCTGTGAGCCAAGGGCTAGTGACCCCCACACTTCTAGTGCAGGCTGTTTGTGAACCAGTAAACATCCAGATGTTTCAACATCTGCATCCCTGCTGTGCCAAATCCCCAACTTGCACAGGTGATAGCTGGGGGCTCCTCTCCACCCTTCCACTCCCATCTCCCCACACCTGCTGTGTAACTGCTATCTGAGGCTACTCAAGGGTAAGACAGATCAAACCCACCCACCACATAATTCCAGGGCACCCACAATCTGCTAGTTGTTGCTTATGTTTAAAAACCTGGGGCAATAAGTGGCTGTTACACCCTCCTCTGCCCTCATTTCAAAAGCAACTCATTAAATAATTCTTTGACTATGAAAAGTTGCCACGAACTCATAATGTACCAAGGGTGTGTGCAATGTCTTCTGTGACTCGGGACAATTCCAGCAGCCCCTGAGTCACCTGGAACACAGGCCTGTCCCTAGTGGGCCACTGGACAGCGATTTCTTAATCCATCTACATGGCCTGATTCCTCTACTTCCTTTGCAGTTTCCAGGTAATATCCTGTTTTGTGAGAATCCTCTTAGCGTTTGTCACTCGGGATTACTGCACTGGGGGTGGGGAGAAGGAAGGGTTGGGTTCTTAACGCAATCTGCCAGCTGTGTGATTTGGCTGATTCACTGAACCTCTCTGAACTTTCTCGTCTCCTATGTGAATTCAGCTGCTGGAGTCAACGTGTGCTCTGCGATCTGTGCTCTGACGTCTCTGGGGCCCTGCTGACACATCTTTGGATGGCCAGGGCAGTGTCTTCACCTGCTTTGTGTGCCAGTCTTGGTTACTTTCCTTTCGGGAAAGGGCATCTGTTATTCAATCAAAGGTTCAGCTGTCACTGGGCAAGATGTCATTGAACAACCCCTTAGAAGGGACACATGAGGGTTTGCCAAATGGAAACCACAAGTCCCCTCAAAGATCCCTGGGTCTAGACTGGAGTGGTGACTCAGTGGTTATGGTGCTTGCCTGGCATGCATGAGGACCCAAATTCAAACCCCAGCACCACATACCCATTGAAGTCTCAGAGCAATGAAGGCCACATCAAAAACTAAATTAAATTGATTCCCTCTCTCTCTCTCACTGTCCCTCTCTCTGCTCATTCAACAAGCAGATTGACTTAGCATCCCCGTGCCCACTCTGTGCTTAATCTTCTAAGTCTTTCTCCTAACAAGAGTGCGCCAGGCATCATGTTCTAGACAGGAAATCACACCAGTTTGCTCAAGGGGCCTCAGTAGTAGGTGGGAGAGCAGGGACCAGGGGCCAGGAGCATCTGTGCCACCACACGGACGATCTCCCAGCCCCCCAGAAGAGAGCTATTGGCAAGGCAACAGAGGTTCTCCCCGCCAGACCCCAGCACAAGGAGGCAAAATTAATGAACTGCATCAAGGGAAAGTTGAGACCCCAAGGCGTCCCGACTTTTCATGGTAAAATGGTTTTACCTGCCCAAGTTCTCCTATCAGTCAATCTCATTCCTTAATCACATGTGCCTAAGAGTGGGAGGAACAGAGTATTTATTTCATCAAAATCAGCGCCAGAAATTCTAACAGCCTTGAATTTTCCTAAGTACGTCTCTTAAGCTACCTGGAGGTATGCACGTGTGCGTGTGCCGTGAGGTCTTAAAGCATCTTGCTGCTTCCAGGTAAACTGGATCTGCCTGTGAAGTCTCAAGCCCTCAGCTCAGTGGAAACCAGAAGCTCCTCTTTCATTTCTCGTCCATCAGGGTGCTCACAAGACAACATCTCCACGCCCAGGTTGCTCTTCCCATTCCGGGCCTCTCCCCAGCTCCTGCCACCTTTGGCACAGGCCCAGTGTGCCAGGCTCAGGTTTCTCCCCTCCCTTCTGAAGCTGTGCAGACCCTTGCTGCTCCACGCATGCTTCCCGTGCCATCAGGCAACGAATGCCTCCCTGCGGTCACTTCTGGTCTGGGCTTTCCAGCTCATCTGCAAGTGCCCGCAGTGGGCAGCATGGCTGGGCCCTCTGCTCCTTCCTGCCCAGCTCGCCTTCCCTACCTGGCCCTCCTCTTCCCATGTTTCCCATCTGTCAAAATCACATCTACCCTTGATCCAGCGTCTCTCTCTAAAGTGGAAGAGACATCAGGCAAGCTATTAAAATTAAAAAGGTTTCCTCCCCTCTCCACCCAGGGACTGGATTTGAGAAATGTAGGCAGAGTCGTAATTTTAGAATTCCCAGAGTAAACGCCATGACAACTTCAAATACTCCACCAACCAGCAAGAAAAATCCCCTCTCCAAAAGAAAAGGGAAATGCTTCCACTGATTTTAAGATACACATCACTACCATTCAAAGTCTTCTCTGTTACCTATAAATTTCTGAAAGAGAAGGAAATGAGGACATAGCTGGGATTTGGGGCTGTGATGTCCCTTCTTGCTTTGAGTAGAATCTATTCAGAGGGTTCAATCAATCCTTTCAAGAGAAAGGATTCCCGTCACTTTCAAGAGAAATCACATGAGTAGGTCAGAAAGCAGACTCTCACCTTCCAGAGTGCTTTAAAGAGCCTCCCAACACAGTCTTCCCATTTTGATCCAGATCAAAATGGGAGCAGTGGCCCCTCCCAGCTCCATGACATGGACAGGCACAGTTGGGGTTCAGAGCCGTGATCAGATTCAACTTGGAACCAGGGGGTAATGCTCAGAGTCCCACAGTACTTCAGGTCCTACGGGGAGGGCACTTGTTCTTGAGTTCTGAAAGGTTGAGTTAAATTTCTTTAAAAATGGATCAGATGCTAATAAGGCAAGGATATAGAAACTGCCACTCAGCATTCTGTTAGCCGGACTTCATCACCAGCGATGTGCTTTGCAGAGCTGCTGGTGGAGGGCTGCATCCAGACTGCGGTGGCATCTCACCACCACTTCCCAAAATAGAGGACATAGTCCAGGTGGACCCGCAGCTGTAGCTCAGTGTCGGGGCTTAACAAAGCTGCAAAGGGGCAGCTGCAAATTTCAACTCTATGACCATAAGGCCCTCACAATCTAGACGCAGAGGGCGCAGCAGGATCTGCTATGTGGTACCTTCTTGATAAAAGTCCACCTCTCAGGCAGACTCAGATTAAGCAGGTACTGAAAGGATGCACTATCTGTTGGTGACTCCAGGGGTGCCGAGACTGCCCTCACTGTGACCTCAACTTGGTTTTTCATTCATGACTAAACACCTGATTTTCCCTCACACCTGAAGTGTCCACCCATAGTCCCGCTGGGTGTCCTCAGCCCTCTAGGCTGAGCCATGCACTACACCACCTTACACATTGAAGGACTGGATTTGTCTCAGGCATTTAGGAAGGCCCAGGGGGAAAGCACATGTGGCAGTTCTGAAGGGAAGAGTCATTGTGGGTGCCAGTGGAGGTAGAAGGACACCGTAGCCAGGCCGGAAAAGTCAGTCTCAAATGGAGACCGAAGGCAGACCCCAGGGAACTTTCCGAGTTATCCCTTTGCCCAGGCTGCTGCAGTGAGACCTCTCCACGCCCTTTCCCCTGTTTGCCCTCCTCAGAAGGGACACTCAGGACAAGGGCCTTCGGCAGCATGGCTTTCCTTCCCCCACACTCCTGCTTAAGACCAGGTGACCCGGCCTGAAACCTCTGGGCTCATTTCTGTACACAGAACACTGCCATGATGCCCAGTGAGACCCAAACCAGGTGACTGCTCATCACAGGGGATGATGGGCAGCGGAACACTTGCATGTCACACCTGGGCCACAGAGGTTTGGGTCAAGGTCATTCTCCAGCTCTCAGAGTCCCAGGTTTCCTGTGTAGCATTTCAAGATCTTGGCTAAGCCTCCCCTGACTAGGTCAGTGCTGGAAATGGTGGGCAGGATGCAGGGCAGGAATGGGGACAAAAAGTCACCATAGCACCATAAAACACAGTTATGCTCCAAGGGCACTTTCAGAAAGAAAAGCTGCTTTTTCAATGGATATAGGGAAGAAAAGAGAGAAAACCCACTTTGAGTTTGTGCTGTACCAACAGCTAATCTGGGTACCATCTGTCCATCACCCCATGCTGCCTGACCTTTCATTTAAGGTATCTACAGTTCCTGATTGACTTGCTTAACAAGTGCTGTGACAGGGATCCCGGAAGACTGAAACTACCTATAGGTCCCCAGCTTACAGTTCGCTGTGGCTCCATCAGCACACGACTCTCTCTGATGCCAAGACAGGCATCCTGTGGACAGCACCACCCCAACCCCTCCCCTGGCATCCCTCCGCACCAGGACCCCTGCACGGCTCCCTGGCATGGTGCCCTTGCTCTGGGCCCTCTCTGGGTACCCTGCCCTTCTGAGCTTTCCCACAACCCTTCGCCCTTCAGCTCTCTCTGCAGCCACAATGCCACTTTGCTTCTTGCTCTGGACGTCCATGAGTTCCAAGTGTGTTCCAAAACAACCCTGAGAACCTGGTGGCCCCATCCTTTATCCAGTCCCTTAAAGTTCTCTTTCTAAGCAGAGTCTCAGATAACCTAGACCCTGCACAGAATGGAATTTAATGGATATGAGAACAGTCACTGTGGCCACTGATACCTTTTTTTTATTTTGATCACGACATATCAGTACCTCATGCCTGCACTTCTCAGTATTGAATCTTATTCTGGGGGGGGGGTCTCTTTCAACCTTTTTTCTACCTGACACCTCATCATCTTAATGATAGATCTCTCATTGTCTTTTTCTGAAACATGGTTGTGTAAAAAATTTAACTCTAACCAAGGTCAAAGCTGGTTTGCTCTGCGTCCGTTTCGAACTTCACTGCTGTAACAAGCAAGACCCAAAGCAAGAACTGGCAGGAACACCAGAGGTCCATTCCAGCTCACGCACCTTCCAGAGGTCACCTAACCTCTCAGACCGTGAAGCCAAGTCCATTTTAAGGACCACTCCATCAAATACAGCATTTGTAAAATTGTATCCACTTCAAAAAGTTCTACAATGGTATCATTAAAACTGTTGACAGGTGATTCAACTATCAGTTACTCTAGGTCCCGGGCCAGGGATAAATGGACATATCAAGGGCTATTACTTCTCCTGCAGCTTTCAGAAAACTGTGAAGCAACAAAAAAATAATTGTCACATAACCAGGAATGCCCGCACAAGGAAAGATCCAAGTTAACAAGCGGAATGCCGGATGCTCTCCCAAGACTAGAGGCCCCTGGGCACTTTCTAAGGAAAGGCACACTCAGGGACTGCAGGATTCCTGAGCGCAGGAGGGTGGGCCAGGACACACGCAGCTGCCTCCTCCGAGTCTGATGTGTGGACTCTGAGGGATATGTGCGCGTTCACGTGTCAGCACAAGACCATGCTCATGTGGTATGTTTGTGAGCTACATATCATCCAGACACATGTGCACGCTCAGAATATGCACTAAAACTTATCCCTGCTCAACAATTGAGCACAATCATTTTACGGCCCATTGGAAAAATCCCAGAATTAATTTTTCTGTCTCCTCTTACTCAATGGTATTACTGATTACTGCTTTCCAATTTTAAATGGGGATAGCATATGCTAAAATAAATTTGTACTTTTTCATTTTAAATGTAGAAGTTCCTGAATTTGATTTTCTCATGAAGGGTTCAGTCTCCGAATGAGAATACACTAAATCTGAACCAAACTATTGATTTCGGCTTCCTCCACTGGGCTTTATTCTGCCTGGGAGGTCAGGTGTAGCCAAAGGGTGAATTCAGTTCATTCACATTAAAAGATACATTGTTTTTCGACATTCCTGGGCTGGTAACACTTCATTTAAAAGTAGATTTTACAATCTCCAAAGAGAAAATTGTCTTCTGGAATCCTGTTTTCCCTTTTGCTCCAATAGGATCATACAGTATCCTTTAAAATACCAACACTAACCCCCCAAATTTTTTCCATATATTTGTCTTTCAGTATATTTCTAGAAAATTTGAGAAAACACAGCGATATCCAATTAACTGGCTCTATGCATTTCCTGTTTTTTCCTTAATTCATGCTAATCCTCTGCAGAGGAGTTATTCCTTCCCACCACCTATAGGCCTGGCCCCCACATCTGTGGAGGGTGAAGGAGCTGTGAGGTTCCCTCCCTTGGCTTGGTAGGAAGAAACAGGACAGGGGGACTCTACTGCAGCCTCCACCATTTCTAAAGAATGTTGGACATAGGTTTAGGCTATACTAAATCCACATCCTCAGATTAATGCCTCCCAAAAGAAACACGTGAAGAGTGTCACTGTCCCTGAGTGCTGGTGACTTGGAGATGGGCCTTGTACTCAGAATAAGTAAGTATTTCCCACTCAAACCACAAAGCAAATCACAAGCAGGAATCTCTCTTCAAGCACAGGGGACACACTCTTCTGGACCCTGTGAACCCCATTGGCCTGGCCTGGAGCCTTCCCCTGAGTCCCAACAGCAGCAGGGAAGAATGACAGGGACCTGGAGAGTTCAGACAACTCTGCAGTCTGAGCACATGGAACAACCAGATGCTTTAGAAAAACAACTGTAATGAAGGAATAAGAAGACTCTTTAGAGATTTTATTTACCTCTTGTGTTTTAGACAGTTATGACTTTAGCCAAGGTCCTCTGAGGCAGCTTGCGTGTGTGCATGCGTGTGTACACGTGTGTGCAGGTGTGCACATGGTCTAACATGAGACCTTCGTCCTCCACCCATGGTGCTCCTCTCCTAGTCTGCAGCTGACCTCTCTTTATGGATTTGTTGGGAGAGCTCTGTGAATTTTTCAGGGTCAAGCAGAGGCCACTTGAGGATGGAGGAAAAGGGCCCAGCTGCACGTGACAAGGACAGCTGCCTCTGGACGTCCCACCTGGTCTCCAGAGCCATGGGTGTCTCTAGACTTCAGAGACCGGTCTACACCAGTTTATATCTTCCACAGGGGAAGCAGGTTCCAGGATGGAGGGATGATGATCAAAGGTATACAATCAAACCAAGAGCTTCTCAGTCCTCCAAACCCCACACCCTAATCAAACATCGCCAGGGCCCTGCACACTCAGGCAACAGGCGAAATCACAGGAAAAGTGTACAGAGAACAGGAACTTCCTTTACATAACACAGGTTGGGCTTTCAGCTCCTGGGTTTAGACCTTCAGCTAGCAATGTGTTCTTTTTATAATTATCACCTCTGCCCCATGTCAGAGGACCACATAGTCCTAGTTTATGCCTGCAACCCAGCGAGTGTTTACTTTATACATAAAGAGGGAAGAGAATCATATTAAAAGGAAACCCTGTTGGATATAGGATGCTGATTTAGGGTGGAGGTATTTCTTTATAGAGTAAATGTTCTGTAGAATTTCTCAAAGGAGCAGGGCTTGGTTTGTGTGAACCTGTCAGGCTGTACTGAGTGTTAACCCTTGCACGATCTCACACAGAATTGTTAGATTTCCATGTTTACAAGATCTTCTTCCCAGGAGAAATAAAATTGCACTCAAGTTCTATAGGATAACGATAGTAAGATGCTCCCTCTTTTATGGAAAACTGGGCTCTGGGAAAATGATCCCAAAATGGAGCTCTTATCAAATACAGATTCAAAGTTGTCTCCATGTGCTCTCTAAACAGTTGATGGTGGGATTCTGTCCCACAATGCTTCTGCAGGCTGTATGATTTCCTGAACTATAGAGAGGTCTGCTCTCTCTGCCCTAATCCAAACAAAAGCGACCTAAGGACAACCCCAAGCCACACAGGAGAAATCTGCTTCTGCTGTTGATTTACCAAGCTCCTGCAAGGGCTCTGCAAATTTAGTGGGGTCTCCCAGGATCTGCCTTAATGATCCGCCTGAGGTGAACTGAGCAGCGACTAACAGACAGGAACCCTTGGCTCCTCTAAGAAGGAATCACTCATCCACAGGAGTGCTGAACCCTGGCCAGGAGGTGCACCCTGGTCCCCAAATACACCTGCCTCTGCAGAAGCTGGGCCTCCTCAGGGCAGGATGACAGCTCTACCTGCCCTCTGCACCCAGACCCCCACACAGATCTGGGGCCCTCAGCCTGCAGAATCTGCTGCTTCTCTGCGCTGCTCACCTGGTCCTCACTGTACCTCCTTCAGCAGGCCATGTCTGCACTCTGCCCAGGAGAGCAGGCCAATCTGCCCACACCTTCCAGAGATACTCCAGAGAAAAGCAAGGCAAAGTCCTCTCCACAGGCTCCAGTCCTTGCGCTCTGGCTTAGAACCAAATCAAAGTCCCTTTGGAGGGTTAGAATAAGCTTAATTCCTTTAAATTATGTATGTATTTTTTGTGGCTATGTCCTTTCTCGCCCTAATTACAAAGTAGTTGAGCACCTTCACAACTAGCACAGGTTAAATTAGGCAGCTGAGAAGAGACCTTGGTCCATCAGTGCCTCTGGCCAACTTCACCTGCCAGCGCCTCTCAGCGCCTGCCCCTGACTGACACCACCAGGGCACCCTTTAAAAGCCGCCTCGGGTGGAGGGCAGGGCAGCCCCGCTGCGCCCTCAGCACTGGGTGCCGCGTACAGCACCGGCCTCTCTGCCTCGCACACCCATGCACACGCACGCACGCGGCACCGTTACCTGCTCTTGCTGCTGAGCCGATTTCCCCGCGGGCTCCTTGGCAGTGGTCATGGTCCGTCCGGGGCGCTCGCCACCGCGGGGCAAGGGGGTCTGACCGTGAGTTTGGAGCCACGGAGTCCGGAGGTAGGGCAAGAAGGGTGCGATCTAGTCCATGCTTCCCAGATCCCAGGGAACTGGGGCGGGAGGCGGGCGGCAGCGCAGCCTGGTGCGCTCTTCAAATGCAAGGAGCAGGGAGAGGACGCGAGCGGGAGGCGCCGCTGCCGGCGGGGCTTCTCCAATTAGCAGCAGCCTCTGCAATCGCCACAGAAACAATAACTGCTTAGCAACCGCGCCGGTGGCTGGGTGCAGGCTGGGCCCGGGCGTGCGCTGCCGCCGCCTCTCGGCCGCGCACGGCGCATGCTCGGGCCGCGTTCCGCGGGGCTGGCCGGGCGGGGGCCGCGGGGGCAGCGCCAAGGGGACCGCGGGGGAACGCGCGTCCCCGCGCCGCGAGACCCGGCCGCCGCGCCCCACGAGGCCGCGCCCGGGCCGCAGCCGCGCTCACCTGGGCGGGGGCGCAGAACCGCACCGGGGAAGGTCTTCTCTTCCTGCTGCAAAGCGCCAGTGCCTTTGAGGAGGAAGGGGTGGTCACTGGGGAAGCAGTCCTCTGCCTGCCCAGAAGGTTTTGCAGGAACGCTGGCTGTTGTGATCCTTGGCGTTTATTTTCCTGACAATCCAGAAAACTTAGGTTCATCTGTAGAGTCAAAGAATTAGCATTTCACCCAGATCTCAGGGTGTCTGTCCTGTCCCTTCAAAGAGAAAAGAAAGGAAAAGGCCCAGCCTGTGCAATGACCTTGGAGGATACCGGGCTCCCTGATGGCCCTGAGCTCAAGCACACAGCAGGAGACAGTCTGCATGCAGGCCTCATGGCTGGGCCTCAGTGTTGGACTGCCCAGGGGCTCATGCCACACCTGGGCTCTGCTACGCCTTCAGTGGGCGGAGGAGAAAAGCTCAGGGGAAGGTGGCACTCCTCTAAGAGACGCATGGAGAGTCAACAGATTGCAGAGGGGATTACCCTGTACCCCTCCACACACTCCAGCAAGACTGCCAGAGGCCCTCACAGCCTCTGTGTTCCAGGCTTCTGTTAACAGTCTAGCCGTTGGGATCAGGAGCCTCCCCATCCACCCACCAGCTGCTGCGTGTCCAGCATGGCGGGAGCCTTCGCATCTCCACACCAGTCACTGGGTCACTGATGCATACTCCCCCAAATCAAGTGCTTCTGCCAGGGCTGGAATTGCCCTGTTCTTTGCACCTCTGCAGAGCCCAGCGTAGCTCCTTACAGATAAGAAGCAAATAGGTTTCTTTATTTCCCTTCCCGTAGTTCAGCTCTTTCCCAGGGCCCTGCAAGCCTCTTCCAAAAACGAACAACATGGCATGATGTTCTTTGGGGCTGACAGATGAATCCAGATCATAGGAGAGGGCTGGACGCCTCCATGCAGGCTGCACTTCCTTCTGCTCGAAGGGTTCACTTGGCACAGATTCCGGGGGCTGGATGGAAGCTGGTGGCTTGCATGGCTTAGCTAAGAGAAGCAGAAGGAAAGCCCCTGGTAAAACTCTTGCCACACAGGGAGGGCTCACCTTTCACCTGGTTTGCATTGGGTTAATTTTCCTGCACGACTCTCCCCTTTAGAGTAAAGTCCTGTCATGCATCTTTGTGGCCCTGCCTACTGGGATGCCTGGAACCTGAGCGGTCCTCAGTGTTGGTTGAAGGGCGAGTGCTCAGGCTAAGTCAGGGTAGGCAGACATTCAGGGTCTTTTTCTTTCTTTCTTTTTCTTTTTTTCATTGTGGTTGACTTATTTTTTTTTATCTTTTTTTAATTGGTTCAGTATCGTCTTACATAATGATTTATTGGTTCATATTCATACATGCAATTGACAGAGTTGCTCAGACCCAATCCTTGTCCAGAGTCTCCCCTACTTTCCCTACTCCCCAATCTTATGACTCCTCTGTAGTTACCTCAAGTCACAGATACAAATATATGCAATTTATTGCACATATGTGCAATTTTAATCTTGAAATTACTAGATTCATGCAACTGTCTGGGTGCATTTGGGGTTCTCATGGGAGTCAACTGTACTCTACAGTATTGGACACCCCCTTTTTCCGTCTCTCTCCTCCCTCCCTTTCTCCTTCCCCCCGACCCTGCCTTCATAACTATAGACCCCACAGCTTACATGTTACTTCAGATTTGGTGGATCTGTTAAATAAACTTGACTAATTATCATCCTAGCTTAGGTTTTCCTCTAGTTTCCACATATGAGAGAAAACATTTGACCCTTCTGTCTCTGGCTTTGGCTGTTACAGTCACCATGATGTTTTTCATTTCCATCCATCTGCCTGCAAAAGCCGTGATATTGTTCTTTCTAATAACTGAGTAGAACTCTATTGTATGTGTATGTATGTATTTGTGCATGTGTGTGTGTGTATGTGTGTGTGTACCATAGTTTTTGGATCCATTCATCCAGTGAAGAGCTTCTAAGTTGTTTCCATAATTTTGCTATTCTAGCTTGAGTTGCTATAAACATTGATGTAGCTGTGTCTCTGACTCTAGCTCTTCTGGGAAAATACACAGGATGGGGCTAGCTGGGTTGAATGGTGGTTCCATCCCTAACTGTTTGAGGAGTCTCCACCCTGCTTTCCAGAGTGGCTGTACCACTTTGCAGTCCCAGCAACAGTGTGCTAATGTTCCTTTCTCCCCAGAACCCCTCCAGCATCTGTTATTGTTTGTATTAATTTTTGCTACTTTGACTGGAGTGAGGTGGAATCTCAGTGCAGATTTGATTTGAATTTATCTGATTGCTAGTGATGTAGAACACTTATCATATATCTTTTGGTTTTTTGGACTTCCTATGTTGAGAAGTTTCCACATAGTTCAATATCCTATTTATTGACTGCAGTGTTTGTGGTTTTGGTATTAAGTTTTTTGAGTTCTTTGTATTTTCTGGATATTAGCCCCCTATCGGAGAGGTAGCAGGCCATGATTTTTTCCTGTTTTGTAGGTTCTCTCTTGATGCCCTTGACTAGTTCCTCAGCTGTGCAGAAACTTTTCAGTTTAATGGCATCCTACTCATTAATTCTTGGTTTTAATTCTTGTGCTATGGGAGTCTTGTTAAGGAAGAAAGTATCTACACCAGTAAGGTGGAGTGTGGATCCTATTTTGTCTTCTAATAACTGTGTGGTTGCTGGTTTAATTCCTAGTTCTTTGATCCACTTTGATTTTTGTGCAGGGTGAGAGATAAGGATCTAATTTCAGTTCTCTGCACTTGGCTGTGCAGTTTGTCCAGCACCATTTGTTGAACAGGATGACTTTCTTCCTATCTACATTTTTGCCCCCTTTGTCGACAGATGGTCAAAGACTTGTGGATTAGTCTCAGTGTCCTCTACTCTGTTCCACTGGTCTTCCTACTATGATAGCAATACCATGCTGTTTTTGTTACTATAGCTCTATAGTATAATTTCAGATCAGGTATTTCGATCCCTCCTATCTTTTCTTTTTTCTTTTGCTTAGTAGTGCTTTGGCTATTCTGGGTTTCTTATTGTTCTAAATGAATTTGAGATTTGATTTTTCTATATCTGTAAAGAATGTCATTGGTATCTTGATGGGAATTGTGTCGCATCTATACAGTGCTTTTGGCAGAATGGTCATTTTAACTATATTGATTCTGTCTAACCAAGAGCTTGGGATGTCTTTCCATCTTCTGGGCTCTTTGATTTCTTTCTTCAGTGTTCAATAGTTTCCATTGTAGATGTCTTCTACTTACTTTGTTAGATTCCAAAGTATTTTATTCTTTTTGACGTTATTGTGAATGAGACCTAGTTCCTGATTTCTTCTTTGGCAGAACTGCTGTTAGAGTATAGGAAAGCTATAGATTTATGAGTGTTGATCTTGTAACCAGCCACTTGCTGAATTCATTTATAAGCTCTGGAAGTCTGATAGAGTTTTTTGGGGGAGGGTCTTCTAGGTAGAGGATCATGTCATCAGCAAACAGAGATAGTGTAATTTCCTCTGTTCCTACTCAAATCCCTTTGATTTCCTTCTCTTGTCTGATTGCTCTACACGGTTTCGAGGACTAAACTGAATAAGAGTGCTGAGAACGGACAGCCTTTCCTTGTTCCCGAGTTTGGCGGGAACGCTCTGTTTTTCTCCCTTAAGTATAACGTCGGTTGTGGGTTTGTCATAAATGGCCTTGACAAAATGAAGGCAAGTTCCTTTGATCCCTATTTTCTCAAGAGTTTTGAGCATAAATGGTGTTGGATTTTGTCAGAGCCTTTTCTGAATCAATTGAGATGGCCACATAGTTTTTGTCTTTAATTATATTTAAATGATGAATTACATTTATTGATTTGCATATTTTGAACCAGCCTTGCATACCTGGAATAAAGCCCACTTGACCATGATGTATTATCTTTTTTTTATTTTGTTTTAAGAGAAGGACAGTGAGAGAGAGACAAAGAGACAGAAAGAATCAATTTTTATTGAGTTTTTCACATGGCTTTTGCTGCTCTGACACTTAGTTGTGTACGTGGGTGCTGGGGTTTGAACCCGTGTACTTGCGCATGCTGGGCAAGCGCCGTAACCACTGAGCCACCTCTCCAGCCCCATGATGCATTCTTTCTGATGTGCTTTTGGATGCAGTTTGCTAGGATTTTTTAAGGATTTTGCATCTGTGTCCATCAGGCATATTGGTCTGTAGTTTTCTTTTCTTGACGTGTCTTCGTTGGGTTTTGGTATTGGGGTTGTGGTTGCCTCATAAAAAGTGTCTGGGAGGGTTCCATCCCTTTCAGTTTCATGGAGTATCTTACTAAGCAGAGGGGTTAATTCTGTGAAGTTCTGGTAGAACTTAGCTGAGAGCCCATCAGGTCCTGGGCTTCTCTTTTTGGAAGGGCTCTGAGTTTTCAATTTCAGTGCCTGATGTTGGTTGTTGAGCTCATTAGTATCTTCCTCCATCACTTTGGGACGGTTATACTTGGCTCGGTATTTGTCCACATCCTCCAGATTCTCCAATTTGGAGGCTCTTCATGTAGTCACAGTCACAGGCTCATTTGTGGAAGGGGCCTGGCTCCACCCTGGTCACACTACTGGGTCCTGGAAGCCATTGTGGCATGAGGTCACTAGGGAAGCCTGTCATTGAGGCCCAACAGCAAAGGAGAGGCTCAGGCAGCAAGATGAGCAGCTGCTTTCCTTCACACCCCTGCCACACAGGCAGCTCTGGGTGAAAACTGCCTCGTGAGACACCTTCACAACCCCAGGCTCAGCACCGCTCTGTCCAGGAGATTCCTGTCCATCCCGGGGTGAGCCGAACCTGGAGCCACATCTGCTGACAACCCAGAAAGGGGTCACTACTAGTCCTCTGAGGATGACGACTGATGTCCAAGGACAGGGTGACAGGCACAGATGTGAAGGGACCTGTGAGCTTTTCCTCCACCGTTCCCAGGGACCACCATCTAAACCAAGGTGGTACCTCAGGGATGCTTAGCTGTCCACAGTGGGGACATATGAAGCCTTTCATGCGCTTTCCATTTTACCTTGCAGCAAAGAGCTTAAAACACTTACCTCTGACATGGATATGGATATAATACAAAATTTGGTGACATTTGTAACAGTATGCATGGCACTTCAAAGGCCTGTTCTGCCAGCCTCGGATCTCATGGAAGTTGACCCTGCCCCCAGTCCCCCCCCCTGCACTCTTTGTTCACTAACGCTGTCATTAGGAGCCAGCAGGAGGAAGCATGGGAGACCAGTGGAGGGCCAGGCCAGGCAGGGCCACTAAGAACCTTCCTGCTGGATTTTCTGGGTCCAGGGCCCCAGCTGCCAACTTCCCTACACACTAGATTCTGCTGCTAAAGCAAAAGGTCAGGGATCCTGCCATAGGTGATCACATGGCCCAAGGTGCAGGGTATTATACTGGGTGAAATAAGCCAGGCCCAGAGGGCACATACTGCGCCTGTAGCAGGTTCCTGAAATGTCAGCCTCCGAAAAAGGAAGATGAGCGGGGAGCTGTGGGGGGCTGGGCAGGGGATGGGAGCAGCTAACCCAGCATCTGACTGAGAAGGGGAGTGAGTTCCAGAGGTGTGCAGCACAGAGTGACAGCAGCACACCAGGTGGGCAGTTCAAGGTCAAGAAGTGGCCATGATGGCCAGCTTTTATCCACGCTTTAAAATCGACCGGCATCTCTCCAGTGCCGCGCCTCCCCTGGGAGGTCACAACTAACTTCTCCTGTGTGTCATCAACACTATCACCTGGAAGCCCTCAGTTGGAGAATGGGTTAACAACAGCTCAATGCAGGACATGTGCCCCACCCCAGGGTCATGCAGACCAAAGGGAAAGAAAGGAGGCTCTGGATGCACATAGAAATGTACGCTCTGTAGGGACGACAGGCTGCAGGGAAGACAGCTCGGAAGACCTCCACTCGAGGGGTGCAGGAGTGCAGCAGAGAGGAGCCCAGAGGAAGGTCCGGGATGTGCGCCCTACTAGCTCATGGAGTGAAGGGGCGGGGTCTGCTTGCTGTCCTCAGTGGTGACAGCAGAAACAGCAGCCAGCTGCCAGTGGCTGGTTTCGGATCCCCAGCACAGAACGGGGCAGCCACTGCCATTCCCCCCAGTTTACAAATAAAGAGTTTGGTATTTAGAGAATTTGATGTAAAACCCAAGGTCACGCAGAGTTAAGTAACAGAACTGAACCTAGCAGTCCAGGCCCTAAGCTACCACATGGTACTACCCAAGATGCCCCAGCAGTAGAACACGCAACAGTGAAAGTATTTACCCCGTCTGTGCCCCACATGACACAGAGCGTATCACCGTAATCAGTCCTTGAAACCTCTTAGTACTTGTGTTGTCTCCTTCGGCTGCCGTAACAAGTCCCACAGATGGGGCAGCTTGAACAACAGAAATTTATTCTCTCAAATTCTGGAGGCTAGAACTGAAATCGAGGTGTTGGGTCCCGAATTCTCTGCCCCCCTTTCCCTGGACTGGTAGATGGCATTTTCCTGCTGTGTCCTCACGTGGTCATCTCCCTGTGTGTCTGTATCGTGACCTCCTCTTTGTTAGGACACTAGTCAGATGGGCTCAGGGACCACCCAATGACCTCATTTCAACGGTTAAAAACCTATCTCCAAGCATAGCCAACATTCCAGGTCCTGGGGTGAGATCTCCACCCACGACCATGTGGAAGATGCCACAGCTGATAATGATCATTACCAGCACCATTTCACGAGCAAGGAACCTGAGGCCTGAAATGATCAAGCAACTCTTCCGAACCCCTGTAGTCAGTAGAAGATGCCAGTTGGCACTGACATTCTGTTATTTCATCCAAACTCTTGCACTCATGCGTGCATACACATGAGCACACGAGCATGCACACGTGCACGTGCACACACACACACACACACACACACACACTTCCTGTGCTTCTGAGAACATTTCCCATTCCAAGGGCCTGGCAGGAGATCCATTCCCAAATTCTCAGCAAGAGCGAGGCTCCTGGCTCAAGCCTGCCTGTGCAGCTTCTGCTAAGGGACCCGCAGTCCAGAGGGCCTTGCTGAGAGCTCCCCTCCAGGTGGCCCTCCCTTTGTGTCCAGGAGGCCACTGTGATGGAGTAAAGGGTGGGAGGAGCACCCTGGGAGCTGCTGGTCTCAGCTCTTCCTGGGTGAGGCTCCTTCCATTCTGCAGGGAAGGACTTTGAGAGCAGCAGGATACACACAGCAAGTACCAAGGACTACTCAGGGCCTCTCGGCCAGGACAGCAACTCGCTGTGTGGAGCCAGAGGGCATGGGTGCAAGTCACCTGCCCTGAGATGCCACCAGCCACGCACCTGACCTCCTGCCTCCCATTCACATGGCTCTGCTGACCAGTGCTAGCGGGAAGCTCAGACACCTGTGTGTAGCCTGCCAGCGGGATGGAGGCGTGGTCAGTCCTGTGCAGGTGCACAGGCATCTCACTGGGCTGGCCAACAGCCTCCACCTGCTCTCCACTCCAGGTGTGTCTGACCAGGGTTGTTTGCAAACGTGCAGGCCTGGGTCTGCTTGAAGCAACATCTCCTCTGATTCCCACTCATCTCCCTAAGTGGCCAATCAGCTGCAAGAGCTCTGCAGCAGGCCTCACTTAATCAGCAAGCTTGTATCAGGCACCCATTTGTGCAGACAGCAGAACCCCTACAGCAGCAGGCCTGCCACATGATTTCCTGCGGTGAGGTAGAAATCAGCGCGTCCGTAGGGTAGGATCTGTGAAGTCTGAGCTTTTAGCATTCACCATCTGCAAGAGAAGCTACTCCTACTTATAATTCCCTGAAAATAAAAAGTGTGGGGTGGCAAGGAGTCATGCCAGGGCCCAGAGAAACAAGTTGGAAAAAAACACAAAGAAAAAGAAGAAAACCTTGTACTGGAAATTCCCAAGGGAGATGAGACATGGCTAAGTTTCCCAAACGGTGGGTCAGCTTCCCAACCACTGGTCTTTCTGGAAATCGGAACCTCTAACATAAGAGCCATCATTTGCACATGGAAGCTGGGTTGGTTTGGGTTTGACCTTGGCAGCCCATTACTCAAGCGCTGCGCACCCAGGTGAGGGACAGTGGGCAGCCCCGACCAGAGCAGCACCCCAGGGAGAAGGCTTGGGAAAGCGGAGAAGGCCCAGGAAAGAAACAAAAGGCAGCAAAGTGCAGACCTCAGCACCCTTGGGTGAGAGACGCCCACGCAGCCCACCTAGGGAGGAGGGAGCCTGCAGGGTGGTGGAGTGGCCGTGAAGCCCGAAGCTCTCCCCCCCGGCTTGTATGACTCCCTTCTCCGTGTCCACTAATCCCAACTCCTCGCTCAACAGGGCCTCAGGAGTGCCAGGCAGGCACTCAGCTACTGAGCCCCGGGGAAAATCTCTGGAATTGGAAATGGAAAAGGGTAGAACACCAGGCCCAGATGAAGAGGGGCTTCCTTCATTTTCAATCATTTATTTTAATAAAAATAAGAGCGTGGAAGTGCAGCACGGTCACGAACACGCCCCCCTGTGCAGCCCATCACACCCCGTCTTCTCCAAGACAGGACAGAGCTGTGAGGAACACGCCACCTCTGTAGCACTCTCTACTCCAGGGTCTGCCGAGTCAGGGTTCTCCAGAAACAGCCAAAAGAATAATGTATGTAACGAGAGCGGGGCGGTGGGGGGAGGGGACATTAACTGACTGATTGATTAAGGAATGGCTCACACATCTGCTGCAGAATCCCTCCGCCTTGGAGTCCTCTATCTTTCTCTGAAAGCCTTCAACTGATTGGAGGAGGCCCACCCACATAGTGGAGGGGATCTGCTTTCCTCAGCATCCACGGATTTAAATATTGCAACGAAACTTCACAGTGGCATATAGACTGGTGCTAGACCAAGAATTCATTGCCACAGCCTGATAAACTGACCCCTAAAGTTAAACATGACAGGCTGCCCACAGAAGGGTCTGGCAGAATCCGTCCTGGTGACTGTGCTCCACCTCCTCTCTGCCCTCTCCCCCTCCCCATCCTCCCACCCTGCATGCTGCGGATTCCTGAATCATGCATCCATGGCGGTTCATTGAAGACAACAAGAGAAGGGGCCTGAGGACCTTGTGGCTGAGCAGCCCCAGCATCCCTGGACCTCTCCCCTTTGGAGAGGAAAAGAAACAAGCTTGAGCCTTGGTAGGGCGGCCGCTGCTTCAGGTTCTCACGTGCATAGCTGAGCTGAGCCTGGGCCCTTGGCTTCTCTCCATATTTCTCAGCAGGTGTGTTCAGAGTTTAAAGGATGGCAGATCCTCAGCTTGCATAAGGCAGGACTGAGTTCCAGACACAGCAGCGAGCGAGCGTCTGCCCTCCAGCTTACCGGATTGCATCTGTCCATCTGCAGCTGACCATCATGGCGGCCACTCGGGCACTGCGGCAAGGCAGAACACGGACTGTGACAAACACTGCGAGGCCTGCTCGGTGTCTGTGGCCTGGCTCTGTGCAGAGGAAGCTCTCCCATGCTGGTCTAGAGTGGCACCATCATAGCTAAGAGTGAGTGGGTGCAGGCTGCGAATTCAACAGGCAAGGACCCTCCAGGACCAAAGCAGAGCATTCATCCCAGCGCCCAAAAGGAAAGGCCTCAGACAAAACCTAACCCGTTTGCCAACAACAGAGCAGAGACGCTCTGGAGGGAAACCGTCTATACTGCTGAAGAGTCCCCCGTCCATGCTCCTTGTCACCCTGTAGCTCACGTCCACGGTGGGCTGCGACTGGATTGATGAGCCTCCCTTCCGTGGAGCAAGCCCAACAGCCTCCCCTCCAAACACCATGACATGTCATGGAACAGGGTCAGTGCCCAGGAAGTGGAATCTCAAGTGGATCTGGGAAATACCGATATGGATTTGGTAAGTACAGAGAGCAAAGCATTCTGAGGGCTTCCAATCCATACCACCTACCACTACCACTCAGAGAAAGTGCTCGAAACATTCGTTTAAATAAATACATAATGTGGGGTTCTCCACCATGCCACTCGTGAAGAGATGCCACCTTTCCTTTCCCCTGTTAACCTTTAGCCTATACAAGGTAAGACAGTGCTCATCGCAGGCTGCAGCTGGGAACCAGCATGACAGTGGGCTCCGCCTGAGCAATGAGTCCAGGGGACCCCCAGGACCCTCTGTTTACAGAGAAACTGCAGCATGCCAGGGACTCTTTGAAGTCAGGAGACCTGATCTCAGCCCAGTGCAACAGAGGGGAATGACAGTGACACCTTTCGGTCCTGCCAGAAGAATTCCCAGGAGGTGGCCGATGGGGTGAGGCTATGGGGTGTCCCTCCTCACGGGAGTCACATGGTCGACAGGTGGGCTGCACCTCTCAGATGCTGGAAGTAACAGATTACATGTGCGTGCTGAGCCTGGATGGATTATAAGTGCAGCGCTTCAGGATAAAACATAAGAAATAGGTGTGTACATGCGAATGTGTATGCACACCAAACATACCAGCCCCAGGCATTTAGCAATCGGAAATATACATTCCTACAAAATGTGATTTGCAAGAACACAAACAGAAGTTACCAGAAAATATAATGTGTGCTGATGGTGGGGAGGGAATTGGCGAGTACATCATGAGGGGAGTGAGGAAAGGGGAAGGGCAGGGGGGAGGGGTCATCCTGTGCTATGGACTTCTTTTCTCCAAGACTCAGTTTCCTTATCGTAAATGGGAGTAGAGTGTTACGGTTCAGATGAGGTGTGCCCCCAAAGCCCATGTGTGCAAGACAGTTCAGAGGTGAATGATGGGGCTCTGAGCCCTGAGGCATGATCAGAGCATCAGTCCCCAGATAGGATTAGCTGGATGGTGATCAGAGGCAGGTAGGCTGTGGCTGGAGGAGGTGGGTCACTGGGGATGTGCCTCTGAGGCTTATATTTTGTCCCTGGTGAGTCAAACTCTCTCTCCGCTTCCTGATTGCCGTCTTGAGCCGCTTTCCTCCTCCACAGCCTCTGCCATGATGTTCTGCCTCATTGGGCCCAGTGCAATGGAGCTGGCCATCTATGGACTGAATCTCTGAACTGTGAGTCCCAAGAAACTTTTCCTCCTCTAAAATTGTATTTCTTAGGTCTTTGGGTCACAGTGGCAGGAAAAATAACAACAACTGACTAGAACAGTAGAGAAAGTCAAAATAGAATGTATTGGGAGTGGAGCCCCAACGTGACCCGTGCCATCTCATTTGACCTCAGGACAATCTGAGGAGGGAGGTGTGTAAGGAAACTGGGCTTGGAGGGAATGGACAGTCTGCCCAGCTGCACAGAGGGCTTGATAAAGGCAAAGCTCACGACTCTGCTACCACCACCCTCTTTAAATCGGGTGTTCTCTAAGTTTCCCTCCCGCTCAAACTTTCCATTTTGTGAATCCCAGGTGGGTATTCCAGGGTTGGTGATGGATTCTCTAAAATGTGGTACGATGCAATAAGGGTGAACACCAACTCGGCCTATGTCCACGCCCCAGCTTCTGGATGGCCGCAGTGCGACTGTCAGAGAGACCACCTACAGGATTAATGCTGTGGTGTGCTGAAGGCCTCATTGGACAGGGCTGATGTTTCAGCTCAAAGTAGCAGAGTTTCATTCTCACTCTTCTGTTTGCATGCCTAGCCGCAAACAATCATGCCTTTCAGCAGAGCCAGGGCATGCTGCGCCCAGGCAGGTCTGCACATGGCTGCCCGTCAACCTCAGGGCACCACACACTCCTCCTCCGGCCCCTCACGCTGCCAGATGCTATTGGTGACAGTAGCATGACAGATGCCCTGTTTATGATTTTTAATGACTCCAGTTGAAATTTCTGGGACTGTTCGTTCAGCCCTTTTTGGTGCCAGCTGCAAAACAGACTGTCACATTGTCTGGGGACAAATGCCATGGGGGTGGCTCAGGAGTTCCCACTGCCATGCTGGGTTCCATGGCATTTCTGGGAGGATGTCCTGCAGATGCCCTCTGGAGACCCCTCTGGTGGGGGCTGCGGCCCCTCTGGCTTTGCAGCAGCTCTCTGGACCACAGCTGGGTGTTCCACAGTACGAGTGGGGTCAAAGAGGGTTTCACGCCCCACACAGGACAGCCTACATGACATAGGCCCAAGCCTCTACGTCCTCATGCTTCGTTTTCAACACTAAGTCAGTACCCAGGCACACACCGAGAAGGGTCATTTAACAGTTCTTGCCACCCGCTTTGCAAGTGCCACCGACTGGCCTTGGAAGTTAGTGTCAGCGACAGTGGAAATGACGTTCAAGCAGGCCGCTGAGAAGGAGTACAGGAACACAGAGCTCCGAAGCTCTCAGCGCTTCCTCGGGAAGGTGCTGCGCTGAAGCCCTTCACAGAGGATGACCCCAGAGCTCAGGGCTCCCTCGAGGGCTCCGTGCCAGCTCCACGCCTGGCCCCGGCTCCCTCACAGGCTTCAGTGCCCACGTCAACTGTCACCTCTGGCCTGAGCCCCGCGTCTCGCCTCTCGCCTTGCTGTTTCCCCATCACTCTTTCCACGCCCATGCAGTCACTGTCACCTCTCTGCCATGACTTCCTGGACCCTTGGTGCATCCCTGCATGCAGACGCTCCCCGAGACGACGAGCCCCCCACATCAGCGGAGGAGTGAACCTTGCAGTCAGGGATCTCTTGCTAGCAAACCCCAGGGCCTCTCAGGGGCTGGCTACGTGCAAGCCATGGGGTCCAGCTGCTAAGGGGCACAGCAGTGGACAGCTCGGAGCATGTCCTCAGGATTAAACGAGAGAAACAAGGTCGATCAGCGATTAGGTCGCAAGGACCCAACGGGACTCTGCTCACCACTGCACTGGGATCTACCCAGGGCCTTTCCATCTCTCATCCCCAGGGCTCAGCACATAGAGAACAACGACGACAGGAAGGAATGCTAGTGTCACCTAGACCAGACCAGACAACTTCTGAGTAAAGGAGTTCAGACAGAATCTACACGGTGCTCCTTGGAGACAGGGTCCTATGGGCACGGTCTACAAAAGACTGAGGGAGGTCACCAGGACCCAGAATGTGTTTGAAGCTACCGTGGGAGAATAGAAATACAACCAGCAGAAGGAAGATGTAGGCCACCCCGCCAGACGTTCTTAAGCTGTGTCAGGAAACCCTTCTGCATGTGGCCAACATGAAGGGGTTGGGAGGAGGTCCCCACGAGAACCCAGGGCACCAGCCCCACCAAGGCCATCTCAGCCCGCACCCCCACTTTGATCTCCTCTCCCTCCCAGAGCTGCGGATCTCTAGAACCAACGGCTTTGCAGCTGAGGTCTCCTGGGGACCACCAAGCCTGCACCACACATGGCCACTTCCAAAAGGAGAAAGGGTAAAAGGAAAATTGACCACGAAAAAGAGGATCGCAACTCCCGTGTTAGAGAATCCAGGGGACGCAGTTCATCCACCAAGGGCAGGCATGTAAGTTACGTGTGACTTATTTTTTTTTAAGAGTCTCATTTGCTAAAAAAAAAATTAGAGTGCAAGTCCTGATGACTAGAGGCCAGGCAAGGGATTAAAAAGAACTTCATATGCACTTAGGATTATACAACTCCACTCCTTACAGTAAAAAAGAATATATCCTATGTGAAATCATAAATGAGAAATGGAAGGAGAAGCTAGAATCTCCTCACCCCACACAGAACAGGAACGGCAACTGCTTAGAAGAGAACACAAACACAACCAGTGGGACAATAAATGCTATTCCAAGATCACACACAGAAGGGGACTCATTGCAGAATGAGCTTGCTCTTCCTCATGTGTCACTCAGCATCAAAAGAGAGAAAGTAGAACAGAACAGAAAATACCGTGGGCCTACCTCTTCTGGGAGGCACTGCCTTGCGGACTTTTTTGAAACCAACTCACCAGTGAAATGCTAGAAAGTCCCATGCTAACTTCCACAGGAGGTCGAAGGGGATGGCACCTGACCATGGGCCCGAGAGTCCTCTCATTCCAAAGCACTTAGAGCTCTGGTCCCTCATTCTCTAGGAGGGCTAGAGTGACAGCAGAGACAGCGCCTTCAGTAGCCTCTGGTTCCGACACTCACCAACCTCCCACTTCAACAAATCCACTTGTAAACTATGCCACCAAGCCAGGTCAACCCCGGGTCCTCACGACGGGGGAAAGCGTGGGCTCCGCAGGTGCTCACGTGTCTTCACACACAGCCTCAGACAGACCCTGGCAAGGACCACACTTGTGTCAAATGGGGACACACCGGGGACCAGGCTGACTTGAGCCACATCTCAGACAAGAAACCAACAGAGAACTGGTGTGCTACTCAGCTTTTCATCACCCAGATAGAATAGCTGAGAAAATCCAAGGAGGAAGGATCGGTTGTGGCTGACGGTGCGAAGGTTTCAGTCCAGGCAGAACATCATGGCAGAGCAGGGGCCGAGGAAAGCTAGCTCATGACAGCCCGGCACAGAAGAAAGGGGCCAGGACAAGGCACGCTAGGCATGCGCCCCAGGACCCCTTCTTCCAGCGAGGCTCCACCTCCTCATTTCCATTGCCTTCCAATGATGCCATTGATCATGAAGGCTTCAATGGATCAATGCACTGATGGGTCAGAGCCCTGGTGACCCAATCAGTCCCAGAAAGTCCTCCCTCTGAACAATGCCTGCAACACAAACCACAATCACTAGACAGTCCTGAAAGCCCACCCGAGTAGATGACTGACAGGCAGCGGAGAGCCCAGTTGCGGGGTGACCAGGAAGGCACGGTTTCCTACTTCTTGTGGAGACTTCAACCTCACATTTAGGTTCTATTATTTGTGGTTGGTGTCATTCATAAACTATTGATAACAGAGAGGCCACACACAGCCTGAGTCGGCCCCTTATGGAGACTCTGTCCATGTACCGAGTTGGCAGAGCTGCTGGAGGACGAACTTGACTTTCAGGTGACCCCTTCTAGAAGCAGGGCCTCCCTCCTGCACTCGCCTCATCTGCTTCCCAGTGATGCCCATCTCCTGAAGGGCATGGATCCCTGCTGCACTCAGGTGTTCACATCCTCGTGGAAATGCCTCACACGTCCCTAAGGCCCCCCTCTGCCCACCCTCTGAGGACAGGAGTGAGAATGCAGGCCACGGCCAGCTGGGCAAATCAGCCTCATCTCCCCCGCCCCCAAGACCTGGAGCTCAGGAAACCAAGAGTCCATCCAGAGTGAGTGGAAGGCGAGGACCAGAGGGAGGACCAGGCCGGAAGGGAGCGGTCCCGATGAGCGTGCAATGACGGCTCTGTGTGTTGTGGAGGCAGAAAGCAGAGACGCACGCAAGAGATGGAAAGGCGCAGGCAGAAAGAAGCCAGGGAGGAGGCTCTTCTGCAGGGACGTGGAGGGCAGCGGCACCTTTCCTGGCAGCCGCACCTCAGCACAGCTTGTTTTAGGCAGACAACTGGAATGCATCTCTGCTCCTTACAAGAAGAACCCAACCCGACCCAGCTGGCTCTTGGGCAAACCTGGAGGCCTCCTCTCCAAACCCACGCTGCTTTTCAGGTTGACACTGGGTCACTAAGGGACAAGGGAATGGTCCCAGAGCCACCCAATGCTTAAGGACTCCCAGGCAGTCTCCACCTCAGAGACCCCCTCATTCTGGGATCAGGCAGAGCTCATACATTTTTTTGTTTTTATAGAGGGAAGGACAGTGAGAGAGAGAGAGAGAGAGAGAATCAATTTTATTTAGTTTTTTATGTGGCCTTTGTTGCTCTAACACTTCATTGTGTATGTGGTGCTGGGGTTTGAACCCATGGACTCACGCATGCCAGGCAAGCACCGTAACCACTGAGCCACTGCTCCATCTCATAAATTTGTTTTGAATGGGGTGACTGCAAACTAGTCCAGGGTCCCACTCAACATTATTTCCTAACCTGCTGAGAGCTCTGACTCTGTGCACGCCTAAGAGGTTACTATTGGGTCCCTGCATTTTTCTTTCTCTAATCCCCATCTAGCGAGTGAGTTTCTGTCATGCGCTGGTTACTATTCAGACACTGGGCAGTCAGTGCAGCCCCTGGCTTCGAGGGGCTCCCAGGTTAGTGGGAAGACAACAGGAGGTTGGCAGCCTGGAGGCGCAGCGAGGCAGGTGTGTGCAGAGGCAGAGAAGAGACCTGGGCTTCTAGAAAGGCCTTGCCAGGAGTCTCACTGGAACCCAGGGCCTGGGTCTCGCGGGAAGGGCTGTCAAGTAGATCACCGCACACACAGGAAGACTGGGGTGGGCCCGGAGGGTCTCTGGAGGAGCCATCAGGAATGCAGCATGGCCAGAGCGCCCGGGTGAGAGGAGGCAGGTACAGCCCAGGCCTCAGACTACAAAAGCACTTGCCCTCCTTGAAGGGCCACCTCTTCCTGCAGATGCAGACAAATGAAAAAATTAGCCAATCAAATGTCACGAGCAGCTTTGCCATTTGAAAAGGTCTCTTTTCAGAGTGCAGCTGAGGAAGTTTCTGGAATAGTCCAAGTGGAAATGAGAGGAGAAGTAAAGCAGTTAGGATGAACGAGAAGAAGTGTTGGGGTTGTGTCTGGGCGCAGCCGAGAGCGTTTTCTTCCCATACGTTTGGTTGCAGCAACACGGGTGCTTCTCTCCAAGGCCCAGGTCAGGGTGACCCCGGCACTCGAGGTGTCCATTGCTAATCTTCACCTTCATGTGCACCTCTCCCTGGCACGGGACTGCGGCTGGAACAGAGGGAGGGCGCAGGACCCTCGCGCCTCCTTGACTTTCCAACATCACCCGGCTCTGGGAATCCCACCAACCTCTGCCTCTCTGCTGGGGCTCCGTGGTCCCTTATTCTGAAGGACCTGGTCAGGAGCCCAGGGAACAGGACCAGGTCAGGACCGCACACCTACATTCAGGGTCTGCATTCACACTGAGCCCTGGCAAAATCAAGTAGAGGTGTAATAACTCCATGTTAGCTGTGCCCTCTGGGGACACAAAGAGCTGGGCCTCCTGAGCTTCAGGTGGGGTGGGGTCTGCTCCCTGCATTTGTGGTCATGTCCACCTTCCTGGCTCTCCTTTTATCATCCCACATGGGTCCCCCACAGCAAGTACCTGGCTGCTAGACTCCTTGCCTCTACTTGGCATACAGTAGGTGCTCCCTAAATACACGTGGACACCAAAGATGGGAGGAATGAACGGGCTTGGTGCACCTGGATCCGCTTTCCCACCTGCCACAGGTCATGGTCATTCACAGGGGAGGCCCTCCACAACTGGTCAGGTCCCCTTGAGGTGGAGGATGACGGAGCAGGCACGAGGAGGAAAGGAGAGAGGCAGAGGTGGAGGATGACCCAGCGGGCACGAGGAGGGAAGGAGGGAAGGAGGGAGGCAGAGGTGGAGGATGACCCAGGGGGCACGAGGAGGGAAGGAGGGA
>PVKS010025951.1:0-29223 GCA_004027875.1 Aplodontia rufa | reverse complement strand
AAACTGTGGTACATTTATACCATGGAATATTACACAGCAATTAGAAACAATGATATTGCAGCCTTCGAGGGTAAATGGATGGCTATGGAAGAGATCATGCTGAGTAAAATCAGCTTAACCCAGAGATCTAAGGGTTGATTGTCTCCACTCATCTGTGGAGGTGGGGACTAGACCCTGGACAATGAGAAAGTTGGTCTAGAAACATGAGTTAAATTCAGATAAGATGTAATGCTTTACAATCTAATACTATTTTTAGAGTTATAACAGGAAGGGGAAGGGAGGGATAAGGCAGGGTAATTGGGGGGGAGGCACTCCTGGGGATAATTGCAATGTCCAGAATATATACACATCTTATACACATTTTATATTGTTTTGTTAAAATCTTGTAAGGTTGCTCAAAAATAAAAAAAATTAAAAAAAAAAAACAGAACCAACGATGAGTAGAACAGAATAGAAGATCCTTAGACAAACCCCCATATATTTAACTATTTGATATTTGATAAAGGGGCAAAAGTATAGTGTGGAAGAAAGATAGCCTGTTCAACAAATGGTGTTGGACAAATTGGACAGCCATGTGTAGACAACTGAAGCTGGATCCTTATCTTTCACCCTGCACAAAAATTAAGTAAAAATGGGTCAAAGACCTGGATATTAAGCCTACAACTTTAAACTTACTAGAAAAAGAAGTAGGGTCAACACTACAGGACATAGGAGTTGGCAGCTACTTCCTTAACAAAACTCCCATGGCTCAAGCAATAAAGACAAGAATAAATGAATGGGATGCCATTAAACTAAAAAGTTTTTGCACAGCTAAAGATCTAGTCAAGAACATCAAAAGAGAACCTATAGAATGGGAGAAAACCTTTGCCTCCTACACCTTATACAGAGGGCTGATATCCAGAATATATAAAGAACTAAAGAAACTAAAGTCCAAACTCACAAATCATCCAATGAACACATGGGCTAAAGAACTCAAAAGGAACTTCTCTCCAGTGGAAGTCCAGAAAGCCCATAAGTATATCAGAAAATGCTCTACATCATTAGCCATAAGGGAAATGCAAACCAAAACTTCAATGAGATATCACCTCACTCCTGTTAGAGTGGCACAAACGAAGACTACAAACAACGACAGATGCTGGAGGGGCTGCGGGAAAAGAGGAACACTGTTACACTGCTTGTGGGACTGCAAACTGCTTCAGCCACTCTGGAAAGCAGTGTGGAGAATCCTCAAAAAATTAAGGATGGAACCACCTTATGACCCAGCTATCCCACTCCTGGGTATTTTCCCAAAAGAGTTAGAATCAGCATATTATAGTGATGTAGGTTTATCAATGTTTATATCAGCTCAATTTACTATAGCTAGATTATGGAACCAACCCAGATGCCCCTCACTCGACGAGTGGATACAAAAACTTTGGTACATATATACAATGGAATACTACTCAGCCATTAGAGAAGATGATATTATGGCTTTTGATATCAAATGGATGGAGATGGAAATAATTATGCTAAGTGAAGTATCCCAGTCTCAGAGACTCAAGGGCTGAATGGTTTCTCTCATCTGTGGAAGCTAGAATACATCGGGAAGGAGTATGTTAGACAGCTAAGCTAACAATAACTTCAAATTGTATGATTCTCAACGCAACAGGAAGATGACTCCCTAGGATACTTGGAGCCATAGGGTGGGGGATGGGGGGTGTAGGAAGAACACCTAGGAGACTGGAGAATGGGAATATGGGGGAATCATCTCAGAAGGAGATCTCTGTCCTCCACGAGATATCCATTTAACTCAGGGGTTCTTCTGGGGGAAACAGCAACATAGGGAACCCAAGTTGGGAATCCATGATATTGAATTAGCCCTGGATAACTAAGTATATATGCATTGGTTCTTGAATGTTTGATGTTTTCCCCTCAATTGTAACTCTATATCCATCTAATAAAAAAATTTAAAAATTAAAAAAGTAGATTCACTGAATGAATTACCAAAAACTCTAAGGATAAACTGTCTACAAAAACTATTGATGGGGTGGCTCAGTGGTTTCGGAGCTTGCCTGGCAGGCGCGAGGACCTGGGTTCAAACCAGAGCACCACGTACACAACTAAGTGTTAGAGCAACTGTGAAAAACTAAATAAATTTGTTTAAAAAAAATCTATTGATGTAAGGACATAAATAGAGTCACAGTTTATGGATGGAAAAAGGTTTTGTTCAAATAATTACCTAAAGAAGGCAAGGATGACAATACTTATATCAGATAAAGTACAGTTTAAATTTAAATCTTTCACAAGAGATAAAGATAGAAATGTCATAAAGGTAAAAGAATCAATGTACCAAAAAGATATAATAATTATTAATATATATGTACCCAACATCAGAGCAACTAAATATATTTGAGGTAAAAATTAACAAAACTAAACGGAGAATTATACAGCAATTCAATAACAGTAGTCATCTATATCTTATGTGCAATAATGGATGGACCATCCAGACAGACCAGTTGGAAACCGTAAGACTTGAGCAATACCAGATGAACCCAAAAGACTGACACAAAGCATTCCACCCAACATCAACAGAATACACACTCTTCTCAAGCATACACAGAATATTCTCATCAATAGGTCACATATTGGGTCACAAAAAAATTATTAACAAATTTTAAAGCATTAAAATTATGCCAGGAAAATGTTATTTTTCCCACAATGGAATAAAACTAGGAATCAATAGTTTAACAAGTGGAAAATTTATAAATATGTGGAAATTAAATAAGACACTCAAACAAGCCATGATTGAAAAAAAAACAAGAGGAAATAAGAAAATATATCAAGACAAATGAAAATGAAATAAACATATGCCAAAACTTAAAAGGTAGAGCAAAAGTAGTTCAAAAGACAAGTTTATAATGATAAATATCTATATCTACACCAAAATGATGAAAGAGCTCAAATGAACAGCCTAACACTACACCTTAAGGAAATAAGAGTTGGTATTTTGAAAGTATGAACAAAATTGATAGTCATTTAGCTAGATTAACAAAAAAATGGAAAGAACTCAAACAAAATCATAAATGAAAAGGAAACTATACAACTGAACCCACAGAAATAAGGATTATAAGAGACCACTAAGAACACTTAGATGACAACAATTCAGATAACTTAGAAAATCATGGGTAAACCCCTAGACATAACGAACCCACCAAGACTGAATCATGAAGAAATAGAAAATTTGAACATATCTATAATAAATAAGGAAGTGAATTGGAAATCAAAAACCTCCCAACTGACTGCAAGCTAGTACAACCACTCTGGAAAGCAGTATGGAGATTCCTCCAAAAATTAGTAATAGAACGACAGTATGACCCAGTTATCCCACTCCTGGGGAGTTTTCTAAAAGATCTAAAATTGGTATACTGCAGCTACACAACCAGATCAAAGTCTATGGCAGCACAATTCCTATTGGTTAATTTATGGAATCAACCAAGATGCCCATCATTATTTGAATGGATTAAGAGCTTGTGTATACTCAGTCAAAATCATAAAGACAGAAGTCGAATGGTGGTAGAAAATAGAAGGGTGGAATGGAGAGTTTAGTGCATCCTGAGTTTCATTTTACAAAATGAAAAAAAAGTTCTGAAGATGGATGGTGGTAATGGTCACCCAAAATTATTAATGTTGGGTGTTAATACCACTGAGCTGAACACTTAAAAATGTTTAGGGTCATAGGTATTAAGCTGTGTGCATTTTGCTTCAATAAAAAATTTGGAAAATAAAAAAAAAAAGAAACTGTGTACATTGGAGTTCTGCACAGCTATTAAAAAGAATTAAGGCATTTGCTGGTAAATTGATGGAAAATGAGAATATAATGCTAAATGAAATTAGTCAAACTCAGAAACTCAAAGATTGAATATTTTCTCTTATATGTGGAAGCCAGAATAAAATAAAGGAAAGGGAGAAGGAAGGATAAGATTACATAAAGAATCATTCAAATACAAATTAATAGAGAGGCTAAAGGAAGTCTAGTAGGTAGAAGAGAGAGAAGGGGAGAGAAGAGGATGGGAGGGAAAAGGGGGAAACATATTTTGCATCTCCAACATAATCATAAATAATTCCCATGTAATCAATAAAACCTGGAAAATTTTTTAAATTTTTTAAGAAATTTAGTTATTGTATAATCAAAAATGCATCCAATGAGAAATATGATATTTATATATTCTTAAATTAGATTTACCCCCTAGATCCCACCCTGTTCTCCCACCCTTACCACTCCCCACCTGTCCACTCCTTCCTGATACATCTCTATGAATGCCCTAGGTTATATGCTACTATGCCTTTGCTGGGTCTAATACTTTAGAGATGACCACCTTTCACACAGGCCTGGGTCTAGCTCCAGCCTCCACAGAGGAGAAGACATTCTACCCTTCACTCTCTGGGTTAGGCTAACTTCGCTCAACATGATTTCTTCCATTGCCATCCATTTACCTTCAAATCCTACAATATCATTGTTTCTAATTGCTGAGTAGAACTACATGATATGTGTATATAGATATATGGTATGTGTATATATGGTATACACATATATGGTAGAAGTCTATGGTATGTGTATGTATGTAGGTGGAGATATATATATATATATATATATATATATATATATATATATATATATATCACTTTTTTGAGGATCCATTCATCCAGTGAGGGGCATCTGGTTTGATTCCATAATTTCGCTATTGTAAATTGAGCTGCTATGAACATAGATTTTGCTGTGTAACTGTAATGTGTTGATTCCAAGTCCCCTGGAAAAATACCCAGGAAAGGGATAGCTGGATCATATGGTTGGTTCATCCCTAATTTTTTGAGGATTCCCCACACTGCTTTCCAGAGGGGCTCTACTAGTCTCCAATTCCACCAACAGAATGCTAGTGTTCCTATCTCTCCACAATCCCTCCAGCATTTATTATTGTTTATATTCTGCATTTTTGCCAATCTGACTGGTGTGAGGTGAAATCTTAATGTAGTTTTCATTTGCATTTCTCTGATTATTAGTGATTTAGAGCACTTTCTCATGTATTCATTGGCTTGTTCAATGTCCTCTGTTGAGAAGTTTCTATTTAGCTATTTGGCCCATTTACTGATTGGGTTGTTAGTGTTTTTGAGGTTGAGATTTTTGTAGATATTGTAAATTCTGGATATGAGTCCCCTGTTAGAAGAATCACAGGCCATGATTCTTTCCTGTTCTGTAGGAAGTCTCTTGATGATGTTGATCAATTCCTTGGCTGTGCAAAAGCTTTTTAACTTTATGACATCCTACTCACTGATTTTTTACTTTACTTCTTTCACTCTAGGAGACATGTTGAGAGCAGTTGCAAGGTAGCTGATTTAATTCCTAGTTCCTTGATCCATTTTTATTTTATCTTCACGCAAGGTATATGATAAGGGTCTAATTTCAACTTTCTGCAAGTGGCTGTCCAGTTTGTCCAGCACATTTGTTGAATAGGCTGTCTCTCCTCCCTGTTATATTTTGTCCCTCTTTGCCAAAGATCAGATGCTTAAAGATTTGTGGGTTTATTTAAGGGTCTTCTATTCTATTCCATTGGTCTTCATTCCTATCTTGACAACAGTACCATGCTGTCTACAGTACTACAGTACTACAGCTCTATAGTATAGTTTTAGATCTGGTATAGCAAAACTACCTATTTCATCTTTCTTGCTTAGTAATGTTTTGACTATTCTGGGTTTCTTATTGTTCCAAATGAATTTGATAATTGCTTTTTCTATATCTGTAAAGAATGACATTAGTATCTTCATGGGGATTGCATTGAATCTATATAGAGCTTTTAGTAGAATGGCCATTTTAATTATATTAATTCTGCCTAACCAAGAGCATGGTACACCTTTCCATCTTCTCTGGTCATCTTGGATTTCATTCTTCAATGTTCGATAATTTTCATTGTAGAAGTCTTTGGCTTCCCTTGTTAGATTAATTCCCAAGTATTATATTCTTTTCAAGGATATTGTGAATGGGACCGATTTCCTGATTTCTTCTTCTGCCCTATTGTTGTTAGTGTATAGGAAAGCTATTGATTTATGGGTATTGATCTTGTAGACTGCCACTTTGCTGAATCTGCTTATAATTTCAAGCAGTTTTCTGGTGGAGTTTTTTGGATCTTCCAGATACAGGATCATATCACCAGCAAAAAGGGAGAGTTTCACTTCCTCTCTTCCTATTATTATCTGTTTGATTTCCTTCTCTTGCCTTATTGCTCCAGCTAGGGTCTCAAGAATAATATTAAATAAAAATGGTGAAAGAGGGCAGCCTTATCTTATTACTGAGTTTAGTGGACATGCTTTCAGCTTTTCTCCATTTAGTATTATGGTAGCTGAGAGTTTGGCAATTATGGCCTTCACAAAGTTAAGTTCCTTTGATCCCTATTTTTTCTAGAGTTTTGATCATAAACGGATAAACGGGTGTTGGATTTTGTCTAAGGCCTTTTTCTGCATCTATTGAGATGATTATATGGTTTTTGTCCTTAATTCTGTTTAAGTGATGAATGACATATATTGATTTGCCTATGTTGAACCAGACTTCCATATCTGAAATGAACCCCATTTGATTATGATGAATTATCTTCTTGATATGTTTTTTGAATGCAGTTTGGGAGAATTTTATCAAGGATTTTTGCATCATGTTCATGAGGGATATTGGTCTGTATTTTTCTTTTTTTGATGAGTTTGTTGAGTTTTGGTATCAGAGTTATGAGATTGCTTCATAAAAAGTGTTTGGGAGAGTTCCCCCATTTTCAATTTCTTTGAATAACTTAATAAGGAGAGGTGTTAGTTCCTCCTCAAAAGTGTGGTAAAAATCAACGGGGAAACCATCAGGTCCTGGGCTTTTCTACATTGGTAGTCTTTTAATTGTTGTATGGATTGCAGTGCCTTTTATTGGGTTGTTTAGGAATTCAATAATGATCTGTGTCAATTTAGGGATGTTGTATGTATCTAGAAATGTGTCCATGTCTTCCATATTATCTAATTTGGAGAAGTATAGTTTTTAGAAATATGATCTTATAATTTGTTGAATTTCCATGGGATCAGTGGTGATCATTCCCTTTTTATTGGTGATTTTATTGATTTGCTTCATTTCTCTCCTTTTAGTGAGATTGGCTAGGGGTCTATCTTTTTTATTTTTCTAAAGTACCAGCTCTTTGTTTCATCAATTTTTTAATTGTTTTTTGGGGTTGTTGTTGTTTTGTTTTGTTTTCAATTTCATTGACTTCAGCTCTGATCTTGATTATTTCCTGTCTTCTTCTAGCTTTACAGTTAGATTGTTCTTCCTTTTGAAGGGCTTTGAGATTGAACATAAGCTTATTTATTTGGGATCTCTCTTCATTTTTAATGTGGGCACTCAGTGCTATAAATTTTCCCCTTAGGAATGCTTTCATGCTGTCCTAGAGGTTTTGATATGTTGTCTTCATTCTCACTCTCTTCCAAGAATTTTTTGAATTCTGCTATCATGTCTTTTTTAATCCAGTCTTCATTTAATAGGGTATTATTCAATCTCCATGAATATGCATGTTTTCTGTTATGATTTTTGCTGTTGATTGCTAGTGTCATGGCATAGTGGTCTGATAGGATACATGGAATAATATCTACCAAAATATGATCTATTTTGAAGAAGGATCCATGTGCTTCTGAGAAGAAGGTGTATTTTTCTGATTTGGAGTGGAATATTCTGTATATGTATGGTAAGTCTATTTGGCTTATGGAGTTGTTTAGGCTGGAGATTTCTTTATTGATTTTTTGTCTTGATGATCTGTCTATTGATGACAGAGGAGTATTGAAGTCTCCCAGTATTATTGTGTTGAGGTCCACAAGTAGTTTTATGTCATGAAGTCATTTATTCACATAGTTGGGAGCACTATTATTTGGAGAGCATATATTTATTATGGATATTTCCTCATGTTGGCCTTCTTTATCTCTTTTGATTAATTTATGCTTGAAATCAACTTTGTTGGAAATAAGTATTGCGATGCCAGCTTGCTTTCTTGGGCTGTACACATGGTAGATTTTTTTCCATCCTTTTACCCTTACTATGTGGATGTCATTGACTGTTACCTGGGTTTCTTGTAAGGAGCCTATTGTTGGATTTTGTTTTTTGATCCAGTCTGCTAGTCCGTGTCTTTTGAGTGGTACATTTAAACCATTCACATTCAATGTTATAATAGAAGTGTGTATGTGGTTCATTGTCATTTCATATTATTAGTAAGTTCTGTGCTGTCTTCATTGGGTATTGATAGAATGTACTTTTATTGAATTTCCTCTGTGGGTTTTGGGTATTGCTTACTTGCTCTTCTGTCTGGAGTATATCTTTGAGGATTTTTTGTAAGGCTGGTTTACTGTTCACAAATGCTACCAGTTTGATCTTATCATGAAATGTTCTTGTTTCCCCACCAAATTTGAAGCTGAGTTTTGCCAGGTATAGTATTCATGGCTGCCTCGCTGTGGTCATTCAGGCACCAAAATATTTCTTTCCATGACCTTCTTGCCTCCAAAGTCTAGGTTGAAAAGTCACAGGCAATTGTTATTAGTTTGCCTCTGAATGCGATTTATCATTTCTCCCTTGTTGCTTTTAATATCCTTTGCTTGATATCCCTGTTGTACATTTTGAATATGATGCATTTTGGTGAGATTCTCATTTGATTAAGCCTATTGGGTGTCCTGTAAGCTTCCTGGATGAGCATATCTGATTCTATTTTTATATGAGATAAATTTTCATTCACAATTTCCTCATACCATCCGTGCATGTTTCAATTTCTTCCTGTATATCAATTACTCTTAAATTGTTTCTTCTCATTTCATCCCAGACATATTTAAAATTCTGATCATGTTCTTTTAGTTTTTTTTCTTTTTTGTCATCAGTGCACTCAGGCTTGCTCAGCCTATCCTCATTGTCAGAAGTTGTTTCTTCAATATCAGAGGTTCTATTTTCTAGAGAAGTTAGTCTATTGTTAAATTCTTCCACTGTTCCTCTAATGTCATTGACTGCAGATTTTAGCTCTGTTATTTCCTTTTTGAGTATGTCTATTTCTTTAATGATAGTGTTTCTCAACTCTTGAGTTTTCTCATTTATTCCCTTCATTAGCTCTTTTAGTTTATTGTTCCTTTTCATTATCAGATCATTGATAATTTGTTCTAGATTTTCCTCCTGGTCCATGGTTCCTTGCTATGGGAGTTGTGGGTTTAAGGTGAAACTCTTCTAGTTTGATTACTCATCTTTGAAGAGCTTCTTCTGAATTTTTGAATTGTGGAAGCAAAACAAGTCTCTGGGTTCTTCTTCCTTATACATCAAGGGTTAGGTCAGATACCACCTCTCTGCTAACTTCTTTCTTCCAGAAGGCTTTTTCTGCCTGGAGCCTTGTTTTGATGCAGCTTTTGGGTTAAGGTTCCAGGACTTGGTCTTGGCACCTGGTAGGATTGAGGGCAGTCCACTGCATTGTTGAAGCTAAGCAGTAGATGTATGTCACTGGGTACTAGGGTCTCTTACATGTGGAAGCTAGAGTACAATGAAGGAAAGGGAGAGGGAAGGATAAGATTACATGAATAATCATTCAAATACAAATTAATAGAGGAGCTAATGGAAGTCTAGTAGAGTAGAAGAGAGAGAAGGGGAGAGAAAAGGATGGGAGGGAAAAGGAGGAAACATATTTTTCATCTCTAAAATAATAAATAATTCCCACATATTCCCACGTAATCAATAAAACCTGGAAAAATTTTTTTAAATAATCAAAGAGACATAAGCAAAAGAATGGGACCAGGGGGTGGGAGGATTTGAGGAATGGGGGAAGCACTGGGGAGGGATGTTGGCCAAATTATATTGCTATATTTTGTGTATGTATGTATGTATGAATATGTAACAACAAATCCCATCATTATGTACAACTATAATGCACCAATAAAAAATGTGGGGAAAACCCCTCCCAACAAAGAAAAGCCCAGGACCAATAGCTTCACTAGTGAAATTAACCAAATATTTAAAAAATTAATGCCAATTCTTCTCAAATGCTACCAAAAAATTGAAGAAGGAAACACCCAACTCACTGGATGAGACCAACATTACCGTTATACCAGAGGCATAAAAAAGGGACAGTACAAGGAAAGAAAAACAATACACCAATGTTTCTGATAAACAGTGATGTGAAACTCTTCAGCAAAATACTAGGAAATGGAATTCAACAGCAGATTAAAGCATCATACACCTTGACCAACTGGAATTTATCCCTGAGATGCAAGGATAGTTCCACACACACAAGTTGATAAGTGTTATACATACAATTAATGATGAAATCACATTGTCATCGCAATAGATGCAGAAAAAGCATTTGATAAAATTCAACACCCTCTTATGACAAAAATTCTCCAACTAGGAAGAGAAGAAGACCACCTTAACGTAAAAAGGGCCAAAGATAATCCCATAGCCGACATCAGACTCAGTGGTGATATCTGAATACTTCTCTAAGATTAGGGACAGGCAAGGAGGCCCATTTTTGCCACTTCTTTTTACCATAGTACTAAAATTCCTTCCAGGACAATTAGGTGAGAGAAAGAAGCAAAAGACATCCAAATCAGAAAAGAAGATTTCTGTTCATAGATGACACAGTCTCATATGTATAAGACTCAGGAGATTCCACCAAAATATTGGAACTAATAAATGAATCCAATAAAGCTGCAAAATACAAAATCAACTTACACAAATCAACTGTAGTTTCAATATACTAATAGTGATCAATCAGAAAAGAAAATTAAGAAAACAAAAAAAAATCAAGGAGAGAAGAAACCTGTACACTGAAAACTATAAAACATTGCTGAAAGAAATTAAAGAAGATAAAAATAAATGAAAGACATCAATGTTCGTGGATTGAAAGACTTAATATTGCTAAAACGTCCATACTATCCAAAGCAATCTACAGTTTTGAAGCAATCTGTATCAAAAAAACCCAATGGCATTATTTACAGAAATAGACAATCCTAAAATTTATGTGAAACCACAAAGGATCCTGAAGAGCCAAAACAATCTTGAGAAAGAAAAATAAAAAGCTGAAGGCCTCACACTTTCTAATTTCAAGACATGTTACAAGGTACAGTAATTAAAATAGAATGGTGCTAGCAGAAAAACAGATATAAGGACCAATGGAGGAGAGCCCACAAATGAGCCTATCCAGATTTGGTCACCTGATCTTCAACAAGGGCACTAAAAATATGCAATGGATAAAAGTATATCTCTTCAATAAAAGGGGCTGAGAAAACATGCCAAAGAATAAAATTGGACCATATTTTACACCATACACAAAACGAATTACAGATATAAATGTAAGTTTTGAAGCCGCAAACCTCCTGAAGAAAATGGGAAAGCTTCAATGATTTTTGTCAGTTATTTTTTGTATGACACCCAAAACACAGATGACCAAAGCAAAAACAAAGAAGGGAGACTGCATCTGAAGTCAAAAGCTTGAGTACAGTAAAGAAGACAATCGACAGTGAAAAGACAAGCTATGGGATGTGAGAAGATATTTACATACAATGTATCTGACCAGGGGTTAGTATGTAAAGAGCTTCTACAACACAATAGGAAAAAAACAATCTAATTAAAACACAGGCAAGACTTGAATAGACAGTACTCCAAAGAATACATAAAAACAGCCAAGAGTTGTATGAAAAGATGCTCAGTATCACTAATCAAATGGAAAATGCATTGTACTATAATAGGATATTATTTCACACCTATAAAAAGGTCAAAATAATTTTTTAAAAAAATGGAAGATAAATGTTCCAATTTCAAGAAATTAGAACATTGGAGCACTGTTGGAATTAATGTAAAAATAGCCTCTATGGAAAACAGTATGGAGATTCCTCCAAAAATTAAAAACAGAGCTGCCATATGATCCAGAACCCCTATATTTGAGTACTTATCTATAAGAATTGAAATTGGGATCCACAAGAGATATATGTGGCCCCATGCTTATTGCAGTACCATAGTTTACAATAGCCAAGATGTAGAACAACCTAAATTCCCATTGATGGAGGAAGGGATAGTAGAAAGATGGCATATGCATATATATAATGAAATATTATTCAGCCTTTAAAAAGAAGGAAATCTTGTCCTATGCTATAACATGGATAAACCTTGAAGATGTTAGGCTAAGTGAAATAGGCCATACAGAATATAAAAAGCTGCCTGATCCCATTTACATGAGATGTGTAAGGAAGGCAGTCAAATTCATGGAAGTAAAAAGTTGAGTGGTGATTGCCAGGTGAGAGGGAAATGGGCCGCTGCTTTTCAATAATTATAAGATTTCAGTTGTGCAAAATGAAAAGTTCAAGAGATCGTCTTAAAAGCATTGTGCTTACAATTAACAATACTGTCATGTACACTTAAAATTTGGTTAAGAGAGGGCTAGAGTGGTGGCTTAGCTGTTATGGATCTTGCCTGGCATGTGCAAGGACACAGGTTCATATCCCAGCACCACACAGACAACAGTGTCCGAACAACAAAAATAACATAAAAAACTAGATAAAATTAATTCTCACTGTCCCTCTCTCTTTAAAAAATACTTTTTGTTAAGAGAGTAAATCTCATATTTTGTACCATGAAAAAAAGGAAATAGATACTGCATGTTAAAATGGAAACTAAGAACCAAATTAACAGAAGGAACTACAAGTAGAACAATTTTTGCTTCTAGACCAATGACCAGCCGCAGTTCAAAACTTCTTTTGAGTTTTGTTTTTCAAAGTACACCCCACAATTTTTCATGGTTTCTTCCTCCATTATCCTTAGGAAATCTCTCTTTAAAGATGTCCTAGCTCTATCATGAAATATGGCGTTTGTTTCTTGTCCTAAGTCTAAATGTTTTATTTGGTACTTTGTCCATGCCCCTAGGATTTTTTTGTGTGTGCTCCTTTTCTTCTTGTACCATAAAAATCTTTAAGATGGCTCTGAGACTATCATGTTGTAAACTACATTCCATGGTAGTGTCTAGCAGATTGATGATCCTTAAATTTCTTAATGAAATAACCAGTTCAGTCAGCAATGTAGTTATCTCATCAGATTGTATTTTCTTGACTATTTCTTATCCTTTGTTACCTAACCCTTGTTTTTCCAAATGCCTGGAGCAAGGTACAGTGTGTCTAGCCTATCCACCTATGACTACATATATTCAAATTTAAATTAATTAAAATTATGTAAAATCTAAATTTCAGAATCCTCTCCACACTAGACAAATTTCAAGTGTTCAATAGCTACATGTGTCTGGTGGCTACCATATTGCATAGTACAGACATAGACTCATTTTATCACTGCCAAAAGTTCTTTGGGAGGGCAGATATTCTAGGTCCTCTTACTCTCCCAAATCCCCATGCCTTATTAGCACATCAGCAGAACACTTGGCTCTCAGTAAATCTTACTTGTCTCATTGGAAAAGTAAATATAATCTCAGATTGACTTTGAGATTCCTTTCTAGTTTGACAGTTTCATTTCTGTAAATCCACTAGACTCCACCCTTGGTTAGGAAGACAACTCCATTACAATGTTTCTCTGAAAAAAAAAATCAAATTTGAATTACATCATCCTAACTCATAGCCTCTTTGCCAAGAATATAACCTACTTAAGTGCAGGAACTGCTTTCCAACTCCACATATTCCTTATTGGGTCCAATATGGTAGATGGTACTTAAACCATATTGGTTTCTTCATACACCAGCAGGTCTTGAAAACAGTGATAAGAGAACCAGCCTGTCTGAGAAGGGTCACAGCATGCCTATAAGAAGACATCTGGGAAGCAGAACGATTATTTAAAAATGCAAACTGCATAGTCCTGTAAGTAATTAATTGGACAGCATAAGTCGTATTTGAACTAAAACGGAACCTTTGGTTACACTTAATGTCTGTTAGATGATTAATGCATAAAGTGTTTGCTGTTTACTAAACAAAGGATTTGTCTTTTCTTTACCATCTGAAAAATCTTGTCTAAAACACTTATTTTCAGAGATGTGATCATTTCTTTGGCACTTACTGGACTGTTAAATTGAATTCATGCTGTCCTTCCACGTTTCCCAGCCTACTCAGGAAGTATGAAAATGGGAACTGATGAGTGAAGCCTGGACATGTTTCCACATCCACGGTGTTAACGTTTATTAATGCAAGTCAGCCTTCACACAGAACTACCACCTGGACCAAGATAGATGGTGAAAAGTATACTTTGCTGCTTGAGCAACTTCCCCTTCACTTATTCTAAAACAGAATAAGTTTCTTGGCTTGGGATATTCACTTTTATCACAAGCCTCATTGAGATTATCATATTATATCAGCAACCATGTAAAATACTGAGATATGTATGAACAACAGTAACTCCCAATATGATACCCTTTACATGCTTATCTTGGCTCTGGGTGTTTCTGAACAGGGACAATGAATTGGGCAAGGGGTGATGATTCTCTCCATCTTTTCACTAACCTTCCAGATCTTCAAATATTGTCAACTCAAATTTATTGTGTTGGTCTTGGCTTCGTGCCTCCTGAGAACCCAGAAATTTGTAAGCACATTCAGGAACCCATGGTTTTTATCTTGCATCTCAACATCCTCCAGAAGATAAAAGCAAAATTATATAAACACATGCTTTCATGAGATTTAGAAAGGAGTCCATGATCTGGAGGAGATTAAAATGTCCAGGTCTGATGGATTTGGAATATAATCAAGTCACCAATGAAGTTACTGCTTCTGCCACTAGTGGGGACCACAAATGAACACAATTCAGTGGCCACAGCTCTGTAAAAGAAACTGAATATGATTGTTTAAGTCAAGAGCCTTTCTCTCGTCCTGTTTATAAAAGTTGGGATGTGATCAATTAATATTGATGATGAACCTGAAGCCCTGTGATATTGTGTTTTATAATAAAAAATATAATATAAACAGTCTTCATATCCATTCTTGACACACAGATCTTAAAATCCTGTAATTTCCTAAGTTATATAGCACTGAAAGCATCTGTGGTTGTAATACTTGGCCTTTTGTCCTGGATTACTGTCATACCATTGTGTTTGTGTTAAATTAGGTGATTTTTCAGAAAGCTCCAGATTACCATGATGGGGAACAAACCAGGTGAACAGGGGGCTGGAACTTTCAGCCCCATCTTTCTGCCTCAGGGGAGCAAGGACTGAAGGCCTCATTGATTGTCAATGGCCATTGATTTGGTCACTCACCAAGCCCTCCAAGAACCCGAATAATCAGAGTTCAGAGAGTTTCTGAGATTACAAACCTAATGAGGTGCTGGGAGGGTGGCATGCTAGAACTCATGGAAGATCCCTGCCCCTTCCTCTAGGCCTTTCCCTGTATAACTCTTCCACTGAGCTACTCCTGAACTGTGTCCTTAATAACAAGCTGGTACAAGTAAATAAATGTTTTCCTGAGTTCTTTGATATGTTTTAGCTAATTTTGAGATGCAAGGAGGGAGTCATAGGAATCTCTGGTTTATAACTAGTTGGTCAGAATAACAAGTGACAACCTGGGTTTGTAAGGGGCATCTGAATTGGGTGCATTCTTGTGGGATTGAGCCCTTAATCTGTGGGATTTGATGCTATCTTCAGATAGTATCGAGACCGAATAAAATTCTAGGACACCCAGTCAGTGTCTATATAGAACTGGAATATTGCTTAGCATGGAAAACCCACACATGTGTTGTCAGAAGGGAAGTACTGAGAGTAACAGGAGAGGAAAAACAGTTTCCGCTAGTCGCTATAGAGAATGAAGCAGTTTCCTCTTCCAGCTTAGAAAGATGTGTAATATGCCAGGGCTCTGAGTGTCATAATATGCACCCTAGCTGGTTGGGCACCTAGGTGCCAACCAACTGATAGACTCTTCCATTTAATCAATAATTCTCAAAGGTAGGTATGATTTACCCCATTTCAAGATGAGAAAACTGAGGCTCAAACTGTCCAATTTGCTCCAGAAAACACAGCTAATATAGTACAGTACTAAAATTCAGGTCACTCTGAATCAGAAAATTTGTTCATTAATATTGCCCAGCTGGGAATATGCTTCCAGATTCTAGGAATGGACCATCAATTCCCCTATCATCCTACCTAAAACTGAAAAGGTAGCACATCTCATGACTCTTCCAGCAGGGCAAAGCAAGGCTAATTTTAGAAGTCTAATGAGAAAGGATTAAGGTACTTCCTGGTAGACAGTCAACACAAGTGGCTCTCATTAGCAACAATGAAAAACCAGCTTGTGTGGTCGGCAACAGCAGCAGCCTCTGCTTTCTTTTGTGATTCTCAGCTGGGTTGCCCCTTTAAGAAGCTTAGCCCACATAGTCACATTCATAGATCCTCTAAATCAAAACCTTTTTAAAAAAATACCCAGGAGTGATTCCTAACTACCAAGGAGTAAGACATATCCTTTCAGGACAGAGCATTGAAGAGGTTTCTCTGAATGTCAGTGAGTTTCACCTATTCAAGACAAAGCCATCTAGAAAAGTGATTTTACACAATTTGGGGATTTTATTCAATTTCAGCAAACTTTTACTGACACCTGCTCCATGCAGGAATTGTGCAAAATGCTGCAAAAGAAGCAGAGATGTATAGGAGGAGATGGCTGTCCACTAGAGGGTCACAGTTCATTGGTGGAGACAAGTAGAGGCAATCTGGCAAACTAGACAAGTGCAAGGGGAGAACAGGAGAGAGACACAGGATTTCTAATGGTTGTGAAGGGTAGAAGCGAGTCTGAGGAGGGCTTGTACAGAGTGTGGGCTCTCTGGATAAATAAAGACAAGTAAGATACTGATCAGCACTGGCATTCCAAAAACACAGATGCAGACATGTGTGTGTATCTGGAAAAATAATGACCTGGGGAGGCCAGAAAGAAGCGATAGTGGAGAGTCAAGAATATAGCAGAAGTATGCCTGGGGCAGTGGAATGAAGTAAAGTGTGCGGCAACATCATCAGCAGGCTTGTCCTGTAGACTCACTGCCACTCAAAGTGTGGTCAAAGAAAGAACCACCCCAGAAACACCTGGAAATATTTTAGACATGCAGAAGCTCAGGCTCCGACCTGGACTGACTGCATTAGAATGTGCATTTTTATAAGATCCTCAGGTAATTTATATGTACATTAATGTTTGAGAAACACTGCTCCAAAGGGGAGACATTGAAGGTTTCTATGATTGAAAGAGTATGTTGTCCTATCTTTATCCATGGTTTTGCTTCCACCAATTTCAGTTACTTCAGATCAATTGGGTTCTGAAAATATTAAGTGGAACATTCCAGAAATCAGAAATTCATGAGTTTTAGATTTTATATCATTCTGAGTAACATGATGAAATCTTATGCCAACCCACTCCGTCTTGCCTGGGACATGAATCATCCCTTTGCCCGGTACCCACACTGTATTAGCTACCCTCCTATTAGTCACTCAGTGTCCCTCTCAGTAGCATGGTGCTTATATTTAAATAAGCTTTAGTTTACTCAATAATCATGAACCCAAATCACAAGAGTAGTGATCCCGGCAATTCAGATCTGCCAAAGGGAAACCATCATGTTTCCTTTAAGCGAAAAGACAGAAGTACAATAAGATATTGTGAAGAGAGAGTGACCACACTCACATACTTTTTATTACAGTCTCTATTATTATTATTGTGATTAATCTCTTGTCATGTATAGTTTTAAAGTTAAACATTATTAAGTATGCATGAATAGGAGAAAACACAGGATACAGGATACATAGCATTGAGTACTATTCTATGATTTCAGGCATAAACTGGAGGTCTTGGACATGCCCCTGATAGAGAAGAGGGGACTACTGTAATCTGCTATAAACCGTGCTTGGGAAATGCAAATTCATGAAGCGGTGCAAGGGTACCCAAGATGGTCATTTGATGAGCAGTTACTCAATGACCAAAATCTTTTGTAAAAATATGAATAGTCTTCTTTTGGAATGTTGATTATTCAACAATATCCTTATAGTCATAGTTCCATCATTTTTTTATTTTGAGGTAACTAGGATACTAAATTTGTTAATGCAATTTATTTATTGAATGAGAGAATGAGGAAGTAAAATCAGGTTACTGCCAGAAGTAATGTATTTTTTTACTGTAATTCACCATCTGAAATCTATGTAACCATGCTGCTTGATTTTTAGATACTTTATATTTTCTAAAATCTGGTAGCCCAGGACCCTGTAATCAGAGATAGGATTAATCAGGCAGGCTCAGTGCCCTCATTGCAGAACAGCCTTTCACAGCTCTGTCACCCTCCCCCACTCCCCAAACACCCATTTTGAGATAGCCAGGATAATTTTCTTCATTTCCTGCCCAGACAGCTGTGGAATGTTGTAATTCATTGCTAGACAGCTGCAGCAATCCTCCTTAGGAAAGGATATATCTTGTCAAGAATACGGTTATTCTCAAATTCTGAGTTCATATTTTCAGTGGTGAGGTACCCACCAGATATAGAGAGTGCAGCCCGAGAAACCTCAAAGGGAAGCCGTCTCTAACATGCACATCCCTGCTTGGAAGTCAGTGCTACAAAAACCCTCTCCAGGTCGCTTGTAATCTTCTCCGCTTCAGCAAACAGTCCAACATATTCCTTTTGGAAAATCCTCTAGATTCCTGAAAATAACTCCTTCCTAGCTGAGTAAACCTTAATCCGCTCCTACAAGCAGATAAGAAGGGGAAGGGGAACCAATTTTAATTCTCAGTTATTTCCTTCCTCCACATCCACCAAACAGCCCTGCTATCTTCTGATTTTTACTCCAAAACTGTGGAGAGGAGAGCAAATGAAGATTAAAATCTGTGTGTGTGTGTGTGTGTGTGTGTGTGTGTATGTGTGTCTGTCTGTCTATGTGGGAGGGAGACAGAGATAAGCACATAAAAATAGAAAATTATCTCAGGTGACACTGAGTCACCCAGACTTGGACAGCTCTAGGCAACAGAGGTGTTCAGAGTGAGGAGTGTCACGTGAGGACTAAGAGACTCTGCTATTTAGATTATCTTGGAAATGTTGCATATTAGGTCAAGGGAGGTCTGCTGTTGCTATTCTATGTCTCATAATTGAGATATCACAAATCACAAACAGCACAAACAAGAAGGGAGCTTTTCTATTCATAAATGGTTGCTCCTACTTTCCCAATAACCTCTTATTTGGTTCTATTTTAATTTTTTTAAGGTACTCAGAGGTGTTAAAATGAATTCAGAGGCAATTAAAATCCCTCTAGTGCCTTTTATGAAATTGATGTTTAATAATTATTTGGGGTGTTTATTCCAATAAAAATTTCATTTTTCCCCATTTCTATTTCAGAATCTCTAATAATCATTAAATTCTGTTTGACATGTGCAAGCAAAGCTATTTCATAACTTCATAAAGTCAGTAGCAAAACTCTGTTCCCTGAGGAACAGAAAGGATACAGGGTCTTTGTTCATTGGCACGGTCTAGAAGTCCACAGAAACTAGGAAGCAAAGGTCAACTGGCCCTATGCAGTCAACAAACCTCTCTCAGTACCTTTGAATACCTACTACCCATCAGGAACCCCACGGGGCAGATGCTGCAGCAAGGCAAACTCTGTTGCACAAAGTGTGTGTTTTTATAAGGGAGACAATCAAATAAAGGGTAATTATGATATAGGTTCATCAGTATGAAAGGGGAAAAATGTCACTCTGACCATTAGTTGGTTTTAGAAGTTAAATTTGGTGGAAGGTTTTGACAGACCGGGATATACTCCATCAGGGTTAGCCAGCTCTGAGAGTCTACAGCTTGATTAAAGATTTTAAAAGGAGAGCAATCATGGCTGTTCACAAGACATGTTATCTCAGCAACACACACCAAATTGGAAGAGGTATAAGTAGTCAGGATGATCTCAGCTACATTGGATTTGGCTTAGTGGGGAAACAGCTAGTCAGGAGGGTATCACCATCAAGCTCCTTAGAGCAATCTCCAGCCCTTAGGTTGGAATCCTGAGTCTCCCATTTACTAGACATTTGACCTTCCGCTCAACCTCTCCACACTAGGTTTCACTTATGGGAAATGAGGATAATAATAATACCTGGTTTGCAGGGTTGTCATGAGAAGCAAATGAGTTCATATCACGTCATCTTTAGAACAGGGTTCAGCCCTTTGTAGGAGAATTAGAAGGATAATGTTAAATAGAAGCCAGTGTCAAGAGGACTCAGATTCAATGTCTATCAAGACAGGGTGGCTGAAGCCTAATTTATCTCAGGTACTATCTGCTTTTTCTATGGATGAGATGAGCTTTCTAGGAAGGAAGAGAACATCTGTCTGCAGCAGCCTCCTTCTCAACCAACAAAGATTCATTCAGACTGCGTTCAATAAAAATAGCTCTACAGGTCCCCTTCCCTCCAGGTAGGTGATAACGAGTGGGATGTGTTTGCCACAGTGGGGTGGTCTCTCTGTCTCTCTCGTCCTGAATTAGCAAAAGATACACAAGTGAAAGCAAGAGGCAGCCTCATTGAAAGTACTCCTAAAATCCGATGATAAATTAGCATTATATTCTGGACATCTCCTTTGTATGTCTCTTCGCTTCAATTTGACAGTGAATTTAGGTACACGAATGGGATTTTTTTGTCCTATCTTAAATGACAAGATGAATTTTCACAAAGCTCTTCTTTCCCTATTCTTCACAGAAGTTAGCAAACAATCCTCCTCTATAAGCCATTAAAAAATATATTACACTTGGGCATACACACTACCCATAGACTGACAGCCTTAGATAAAACTCGTTTCCCCATCCTCTTCTCGGAGGTCCATACTGAAGCAGCAGCCACATGGAAACTGTTTATAAACTGCACAGGGCAAGTAAATGCCAGGAAGCTAAACTGGCAGCCTTTAAGATTTTACATAGTCCCAGAGCTATTTCTTTTCCAAAATTTTATTAATTAGTCATTTTCCTAAGCTGTGACAAAAATAAATAAAAGTAAAGGACAAACGCTTCCTTGGGAGGATATTAGGATTATTTTACCCTGCTTTGTCAGGCAGCTTAATGCATGTCCCACTGTGAGGATCAGGAGTCACTGTCCCTCCTAGCCTTACTGCAGATAAGAACTCTACCAATATGCACTGAGTCCCTGACCTGCAAGTTAACACTCCCTGTCTTTCCAGATGGCTGTTCTCCCGAGTGCAGGCTGACAATCGTGTCAAACGGGGCTGGGACCTGACCACTAGCCTCATTTTCAATTGTGAGTAAGATCAGGATTTGAAGCCAGGTCTCTGAAGATCAGACGCAATGACACGAACTTGGTCCCCTAATAAATCACAGCTGAAGTTAGCATTTGGGAGAGCAAATGCTATATGATGCTGCTGGCAAGAAGAATTCCATTATGTCTCTCACTTTCCCTTTTTGCCTTGGCTTAAAACTTACTAAGAAGTTTAATCAGAGTTTCCACAACTCCACGTTTATCCATTGTTTGAAACCAATTTTGTTGTTGTTGTTGTTGTTCTTTCAGGAAATCATCTTACAGGTGATCTCAAGGGAAAATTGTGTATTTTATATTTATTCTGAAGGCTGTGGGCTCTCGGAAGAGCAAAGTTTAGAGCCTAAATCGTATGTTAATCCAGAAATCCTGCATGAAGAAGAAACAAAAATTATATATCAAGTCATTTCTGGAAGAACAAAAATTACATATCAAGTTATTTTTGAAGAATTTCAAACATTTTATGCTTTCCAGCCAGAAATGTTGAAAATAAATAATAATACTTGAAGATTATGATTTACTTTCTGAATTCAGCTTCAGGGGAACAGGTGGTACTTAAGAAAGCATCACCAGTAAAAATCAAAACATCATAGAAATATTGATGGTTTACCTCTATGCTCTCCTTAGCAAAATTTCAATGGGCCAAATGGTATAAATTCCACATTTAAAACTGCAAAGTATAAATGTTTCTTTTTTCTGATTCTTAATGCAAAGATGTGTACTCACAAAGAAAAATCAATTTGTCAACCTTGTGTGTACATGACATTTTTCATTTCACCACTTGCTGAGGAGAAACACAGACAACGTCTATTGCTGAATGAAGTGACATTTAAAGATCTGTGATTTTTTTTCATTTACCACCTTAGTCACATTTAAGATTCTTATTCCAAATATTACATGAGTAAACCTTCCCTACATATTTGAAATCAGACTAGAAAAATTCCTAGCAGGGAAGCAAATTTTTCACCTATTTGAATCATCCTTTTATGCCTTTTGTCAAATTGATGTACATAATGGCATCAAAAGCCAAATAAATAGAAAATTTGGACTCTCTAGATAATATTTGGCAAAATTATTCGGATTTTCATTTTATCTGATTATCTTTTTTCCACCAGTATTAGGGATTGAACCCAGGGTCTCTTGCAAGTTAGACAAGTCCTCTACCACTGAGCTACATCCAAGACCTTTTTAAATACTTTTAAATTTTGAGACAGGATCTCACTAAATTACCCAGGCTGGCCTTGAACTTGTGATCCTCCTGCCTTACTCTTCTGAGCAGCTGAGAGATTACAAGTATGTACCACCACACCCAGCCTATTTGACTTCTTTTAACACTAAACATATAACTTAGGGACCATGGGTTCTCTTTTAGTTTTTTGACTATATTATCATAACTGTTGAACTAGAAGTAGTTACAGTTTCTTATCATAAAAGAATCAGATTTACTTCTTGAAAGGAAATAGTTGATCATTGTTATCTGTATCTTCTATATTTAGGTTGCTCTTTCTCATAGTCATGTTTACACATTTGATAAATGGGTTTTGCGAATACTGGAGAGAGTATGAGGTGAAAGGAACCCTTTATACACTTTGGTGGGACTGTAAACTAGTGTAACCACTCTGGAAAATAGTATAGAGACTCCTCAGAAAATTAGGGATGGAACCACCGTATGACCCAGCTATCCCACTCCTGTGTATTTTCCCAGAAGATATACATTCGGCATACTACAGCAGTACAGCTACATCAATGTTCATAGCAGCACAATTTATAATAGCTAAATTATGGAATCAACCCAGATGCCCCTCAATAGTTGAATGGATCAAGAAATTGTGGTATATAACACATGGAATTCTACATTAAAAACAATGATATCATGGATTTTGCTGGTAAATGGATGGAGATGGAGAAAATCATGTTGAGTGAAATTAGCCAAACCCAGAAACTCTAGGGCTGAATGTTTTTTCTCACATATGGAAGCTAGATTACAATATAGGAAAGAGTGAGAGAATAATAAGTTTGTAAAATAGACTCATCAAACACGGATTACCAATTGAACTGGGAGCAACCTTGCAGGTTAGTGGGATGGGGAGGTGGAGTGTAAAGGGCAAAGGGAAGAATATTTGATACACGTATTGAAGTGTGAAAACAAATCCCTTCAATATGTTAAACTACAATGAAATATAAAATCTTGTTTAAAAATTTAAAAAGAGAGAAAAGAAAAATGGGTTTTATAGAAATAGACTACCTGCTCTACTATTTTGTAAGCAGAACTCTTTTTCCTAAAGTAGCTTCATTATATTGACTAAAAACATTGCTTTGTTTTCCTGATGTAGAACAACAAACACCCCCAACCCATTCTGGCCTCAAGTGTTTTACTTTATGAGAAAAATGATTTTCCTGATGGGTACCAGATCCATGTAAGAATATTTCCAGCTAATTATCATTATATCATTCTTTCCTTGAAAAAATAGTCCTGTAGTCTTAGACATCATTTTCTAGCCGAAACTCAGAGAGGTACAGGGGAGGTAAGCTCACTTAGCTATCAGGAATTTTAATCTAGCCTTCACCTAAAATCTGGAATAAAGTCACAGTCTTCCTGCTCCTGTTTCTGGCCACAAGCAAAATATGTTGAGTAATAGCCCACATTATTCTGGTTTCTGTCACTATAACAAAATATGTGAGGCTGAGTAATTTATGAATAAAAAAGATTTACTTAACTCACAGTTTTTGAGGTAAAAATCCAAGAACAGGCAGCCCCTTTGTTTTAGCCTCTGGTATGGGTATTCTTGGCTATATGTAACCACGTGGCAGGTAGCTTCATGGAGGGACTGGGTGCAAAAAGGGAAGATCACACTACAAGACAGTAAGCTGGAGAGTCAGGAAGGATCGGTCTTACCATTTTTTAACAACTCATTCTCACAAGGAACAACACTCCATGAGACCAGAATTAATCATTTCCAAGAGTTATGCCCACCACATCCTAACCATTTTCCACTACATCCTAATTCTTAAAGGTAACACTGCCTTTTAATAACTTAATAATGCCACAGTGAGATCAAGCCTCCACAACATGAACTTGGTGGTTACAAACCACATCCACACCACAGTATATTTGAAGCCTGCATGCAAACTCCACCTCTGCTCCTTCCCAGTGCAGCACTTTAGTAACATCGGTGAAGCCACTGAGCCGAGGCTGGAGATGTATGGGTCTTGTAATGCATTTGTGAATATTAGAACACCAATAAATGTTGGCTGCTGCTATTATGCTAGTGTATTAGATTTCCAAGGAAATGTCCAATTATCTTGGGTTTTAATATCTAATTTCTTCCTTTGGAAATATATTCTTATTCAGTCTGCCTTCATGTATGGAAAGTTCTGCTAGAATCCAGCAGGGCGTCAGAGCAAGGACAACCTTTAAAATTAGGGAGTTACTGTAAAATGGTTTAAAATACTACCATTCTGAGCAATTGATACTAAAAAAGAAAGAAAGGATAACAGTCTTTATAATACTAATAATAGTAGCAAAATACTCAAGTCATTTTAATGATTCAGTACAGCAATGGAAAAAATGACATTCCATTGAAAAAGAGTTAAAATTTTCTTCAAAGTACTATTATTCTTGAGGCAAGCTGAAGCAGCTTTGAGAATTTATTTCAATATAAAATGCAGAGGAACTCATTAGTTAAATAAGCCCCAACCCTCAGCCTATATCTGCAGTAGCCACTGAGGACCTGGCTATACAAAACATGTATTTGAAACATCATAGATTTTGTTCCAAATGGTTCTTTGTTCATTTTCACTTGATTGATGTTGTGGAGTAAGAGAGGGTAGGATATATTGGAGGCCAAATTCCGTAAGCATTTACTGACTGCCTTCTCTATGAAAGGTATTATTTGGAGAAGAACTTGAAACTTTATGATTTTTAATTGTGTGTAGCTCTAGGAATATTCCACAATGATACTTTACCATTTTCTCACTGAAATACAGATGAATCTGAAAAGTTCATTGTAGCAGCCAACTATTGCTGTATAATAAGCAACTCCCAAAACTTTTTCACATATTCTCACATGTACATCTCCTAGCCAACTTGGAATCAGTTGCTCTGGGTGAGCTAATTTGGGTTTAGCTCCCATCTTTGGGTTGGTTTGGGGCTAGTCCTTGTGTCTTTTATCCTCCTTAGAGGAGAAAAGTAGTTGGAATTTAATCTTCTTTTGGAAAATTGTGGATGTACAAGAGGACAATACAATCATGCAAGAACATTTCAAGCCTCCGTACCAAAACAAACCACCTGCCTGAGAGCAAAATCAAGAAATCAAGTGGCACTCTCCCAGTAATAGAAGGAACCACAAAGTCACACAACAAGCAAAGCAGATGCCAGGCAGGGTGAAGAACTAGGGGCAATAAGTAAATCTTAAATTATTTCCAGAAAATGATCAATTTCTCATACATTCTGTGTCTAAAATTAGAATACCTTTCATAAGATAGTTGGGTGAAATGTGGACATGCCTTAGAAATTTTAGTTAAGTATGTTTCTGTAAGATTTGAAAAATTATCACATATGATCTAATCACCGCACATTTCCCTACTAAAATATAGACATTATTTATATATCAATGAATTTTAACTAAAAATTAATTACCTATGTCTGCATGTTAGAGACTGGTGCCTGGTTTACAATCCTTGAGTATCTGTTCTTCCTCCACCTTTTCTCAGCTTGCAGGTTTCCTCTGACTCAGAAATTCAAGCCTTTTTACCCTACACCATTGGTTATTGCTCATGTCTTTAAAGCTATTATTATTTGTGAAATAGAAATCTGCCACTCCTCCCAAGGTGCTTGGTCAGATTGGGATTTGTGTGGTATTGTTTTTAGGCTCTTTTGGCCCACATCATATGCCTTTTCTTCTTATGTGTTTGTGTGTGTATTTGTCAGAAAAAAAATAATGCACAGAGCACAGCTTCCTACCTGTCCATCACACTGAACCCAGCCTCCTCTCTCTTTCCTTTCTTCCTATTGCCATCTGGTTTGAAATGATCCACAACTACAAAACATGATGTCCATTCACCTGGCTCCAAGCCATGAACTATCCTTCAGAACATGCTGTTTTCAATCTAAATGACTGAATCATTTACTTGGTTATCAACCTCTTTTCCTTTCATTCCCCTTTCAACACAGTTCACTTTTTATGCATTTGGTCTGTAACACATTTCCAAAAAATGTTTGCTTTATCTCCCTTTTGGAGAATAATTTATTCTCTTTGAAACTTTTAAAAACATATTGAGGGGCTGGAGCAGTGGCCCAGGGGTTGAAGTGCTTGCCTGGTATGTGCAAGGACCCGGGTGTGAACCCCAGCACCACATACACAACTGTCAGAAACAAAGGCCAGATGGAAAAATAAATAAAATTGATTCTCTTTCCCTCTCTCTCTATCTCTCATTCTCTCCCTCTCTAATAAAAAAAAATCAATAAAAATAAAACTTAAAAAAGCACATTGAAAATAATACAATTGCTTTTAAACACAGTGATATACAAGTGCTCTCCCAGCCTCTTGTAACAGGACTTGAGTAAACTCTGAAATGATGTGTTACGAGAGGCTTTCAGAGCATGACAAGACCCCAAATTGATCTAAGATATTCCTGATCACTGCAGGAGTCTTCAGTGCATTCATAGAGTTAAACTGCAATAGACTTAGCCGGTCCCTTAGTCACCCAGGACCTTAATCATCATAATAATCATAATTAATGGAAATGTCGTTTATTAAACACTTGCTATAGTGAACACTTTATACACGTCCTCTCCTTTGAATCACTAAATGAGCTAGTAATTAGATCTATTTTATAGTGGACAAAACCAAAGATTTGAATGACTTATATATTCAGCTAGCAATTTTTTTTATTTGTTCAACATAGTCTTACATATTGGAGGGAATTGTTATATATTCATGCATATGAACATTGACATAGTGAGATAGTAAGTTAAGGTTGATCCTATCCAGGATCTACACTACTTCATCCATTCCCCAAACTCATGTCTCCTCTCTTATCCCACCATACTATAATTTGAAATGAAACCATACATGTATATTAGTTTCTGACATTTCTGAACTCCTCTGCCTGCCTGTGCATAGTTAGGCTTCTAATGGGAGTTCAATATTCCCAGTTGTATTGATAACCCGCTTTATCCTCCCTTCTCCCCCCACCTTCATAGGTGTGGATCCACAGCTTATGTGAAATTTCAACTATGGTGAGTTTATTACTTAAACTCAGCTAACTATCATCCTGTCTTAGGTTTTCTGTTATCAAATAGCAATTTAAATAGATAGTTATGCTGATATCAACCCAGGCCAAGCTCAGAATCTATCTAGGCTATTACTATAGTGTTGTACGCTAACCTTTCATTGTCTCTGTGACTTGTCTAAATTCACCTGTTTTGTTGCTCTTTTAGTTTGATGTATTGAAAGAATGGAGTGCAAACATTTTTACTCACTTCCTAGAAAATTAGAGAATTCAGACTGCTGCCCTTCAAGAAAAGGACAGCAGTAGCTTATTAATTGCTACCAATTTAGGTTCTAAGGGTTCTGAATATAATAAACCATCAATTGTGCAAGAACAAAGGGAAACAGAGTCTCATGAGAGCCAAAGTCCCTCTCAGAGAAAAGAAGGGATTCTGCCAGTATAAAAGTCAGAAAAAACGTGACTGGGAAGAAGGAGGTAAATGAGAAATGGATCATTAGAATAGGAGCTTCATCCCCAAAATGTCAACCTAACAAAGGTCAATTCTGAAAGGTATGTGTGAAGGCAGTAAACTGAAGTGGTAGAGCAACAACTCAGGCCAGACTGCCTTGGATCAAACCCCAGTTCCACTATTTAACAGGTTTACTAACCTTTGACAACTTGCCTTCTGTGCTTCTCAACAGCCACCTCTGTTCTCTCTTCATTAAAATAGGGTTCTGAGTGTTGAATGGATTGGCACTTATTAATCTGTTAGAACACTCTACTTGGCCCAGAAAAATGTGCTTAGTAGATGTCATTCCTTATTATCCACACAATAGCTGAGAGCTCTGGAGTTGGGTGGAGCTGTGTCATCCTGTCTCCAAAGCAGAAAAATTTCCCATGACCTCCCACACCTGTGCTTCCCCATGCATCTTCCTAATGGGATTGGGATTCAGAAAGGCCTCTTTTCCTAAGGTCTTGAAAATGACCCTCATGCCTTTCAACTGGAATGACTCCAGACCACACTACAAAACTCAGTTCTTCCCCTTCTAAAACCTCCACTGTAATCCCAAGGACAGAATGCCTGTTAAACTCTAAACCCAAATGATTGAGCAGAACCCCTTTCTCCTGGCCCCTATTTCTCTTTTACTCATTTCTTTTACTTGTAAAATAAAACCACCACCACTTCATAGAATCATTATGAGGTCTAAATGAGATAGCAAAGAAATAACAGCTAGCACAATGTCTGACTCCAAGTAGGTAGTTTTAAAATATTGATTTCCTTCCTTCTTTCTACAAGCTAAAGACAGCCCTTACTAAGCACTGTTAAGGAACTAACCAATGACTTAAGGTAAAAGGCCCAATGGGAGTCAAGCATAATTGCACATGCCTGGAATCTCAGAGTCTCTGGAGGCTGAGGCAGGAGGATTGCAAATTCAAGGCTAACCTTGAAAACTTAGTGAGGCCATTTCTCAAAATTGAAATTTAAAAAACACGTAAGTAGACTAAGGGAAGGGAGGAGAGGAGGGGAAGGGTAAGTCCAGAATAATAAAAATGAATAGATTATATTTTTGTTGCATGCATGCATGAACAAATAACATAGAATCCTACTGTTAAGTATAATTATAATGTATGAAGTATAATTATAATTATAACAATTTTAATAATTATATAATATAATATAAATATAATTATATTATAGATTATATAATATTATATTATAATTATAATATAATTACATAATATTATATTATAATATATAATATTAATTATATA
>PVKS010025950.1:0-29231 GCA_004027875.1 Aplodontia rufa | reverse complement strand
AAGGGTCGATTGTCTCCACTCATCTGTGGAGGTGGGGACTAGACCCTGGACAATGAGAAAGTTGGTCTAGAAACATGAGTTAAATCCAGATAAGATGTAATGCTTTACAATCTAATACTATTTTTAGAGTTATAATGGGAAGGGGAAGGGAGGGATAAGGGAGGGTAATTGGGGGGGCACTCCTGGGGATAATTGCAATATCCAGAATATATACACATTTTATACACATTTTATATTATTTTGTTAAAATCTTGTAAGGTTTCTCAAAAATAAAAAAATAAAAAAAAACATGGACATGCTTACATATATAACCCAGAAAAAAAAAAAAAAAAGATTATCTCGGTGAACTAGGATCCATGAGCTGCTGAAAAGAAGGTAAACTCAGCTGTTTTAGTATGGAATATTCTGTATATGTCTGTTAAGCCCAATTGAATAATACAGTTGTTCTGATTGGAGATGTCTTTATTGATTTTTTGTTTTGATGATCTGTCTAGAGTTGACAGTGGTGTGTTGATGTCCCCCAGAATTATTGTGTTGAGATCAATGAGGGGATTAATGTCCTTACGTATTTTTTCATATATTTGGGGGTTGTAATTGGGGGCATAAATGTTAATTATCATTATATCTTCTTGATGGACTGTCCCTTTTAGTATGATAAAGTTAGCCTTTTTGTCCTTTCTGACTAGTTTTAGCTGGAAATTAATTTTATCAAAAATTAGAATTGCCACACCAGCTTGTTTTTTGGGCTACAGGCCTGGTAGACATATTGCCAACCTTTCACTTTCAGCCTGTGTCTATTTTTGAGTCAAATGTGTCTCTTGCAGGCAACATATTGTTGGATTTTATTTGTTGATTCAGTGGGCCAGGCTGTGTCTTTTAATTGGGGCATTGAGACCATTCACATTCAAAGTTAGAATAGATATGGGAGACTGAGTCTCAGACTTTGTAACAAGTATAGAGTTTTGAGTCATCTTGGAAGACAATTTGTGTATAATACAGTTATTGTTTTGGACATTTTTAAGGATTTAGGGTATCATTAGCATTTTCTTCTGCATGGAGAACATCCTGGAGAATATTCTGTAGTGCAGGATTTGTGTTCATGTATCTTGAAGCTGGGTTTTGCAGGGTATATTATCTTTGGGTGGAAGTTATTATTTTTAAACACTTGAAAGATATTGTTCCAAGCTCTTCTGGCCTTCATTGTTTGCTCTGAAAAATCCATAGTGGTCCGAATTGGTTTCCCTCTGAATGTGATTTGGGGCATTTCTCTAGCTGCTTTTAGAATTCTCTCTTTAATTTCTGTTATTCATTTTGTATATGATATGTATTGGTGAGTTTCTCATTTGATTAGGTCTCTTTGGTGTTCTATAAGCATCTTGGATGTGATATTCCAGATCAATTGTAAGATGAGGGAAGTTCTTGCTTATGATTTCGCTTAAAAGGTTCTTGATGCCTCTTGTTTGCTGTTCGGAGGTTTCTCCCAGGCCAATGATTCTTAGATTTTTTCACCTCATCTCATCAAATATTCTTTGGATGTTCTAATCATGTAATATAAGTTCCCTATCTTGTTTATCCTCTTTCAATTTGACATTGCTTAGCTAATCTTCATTTTCTAATGTTCATTCTTCAGGACCTGAAGTTCTGTTTTCAGTGGATTATACTCTGGCGTTGGTATCTTCCAGTGAAGATTTGATTTGGTTAACCATGGTTTTCAATCCTGATAGCTCTGCTACATCTCTTTTCAGAATATCTAATTCTTTCTATAGCTGATCTTTCATATCATGGAATTGCTCCCTTATTTCCTTATAAAAGTTGTTTCTCATCTCTTGGAATTGTTCTCTGATCTCTTTCCTTATTTCTTCTCTCAACACTTTGATTGAATTACTAATCATAATGTTGATATAATCTTTGGTTTTCATCTAGGGCCTGGGCTATGAGGTCCTTGGGTGGTGAACTGTGAGGTTGAGGAGAGCAGTTACTTCCCCTTTCCCTTATTTTCAGAGTGTCTTGGAGTTCAATCTACTCTTGATGGAGTAATTGGGGTTTCTTATGGCTTTGCTTCGTTGTGATGGGAAGCTATGTGGTCAAGACAGACCTAAAGATGACAGACCAGTCTGCGAGAACTTGAGAGCCTGCAGGTGCAGATACTAGTCCGTTTCAACTAAAACAGATGTGCTGATGAGAAGCACCAATAGTGGCAGCTTTCTTTAAGTGGGCTCTCACAATATATTATGATAGCAAGCAAGTACCCATTTTGAAGAGTGTCTGTATCTTCAGATAGCAGGGTCTCTGTAAGTGGGGAGAAGGAATAACTAGGAAGTCAAGGAGGTGAGTTGGGGAGGTATATTAGAACATCTGACTTAAAGTAAAGAGGAACAAGGGAGTAGTGGGGTAGTAGGTTATTCCATTAAGAATAAAGAAAACATATAAATGGGGTGTGGGTGAGGTAAAGACTTTGGGTGAGGATAAGAGAAAACTGTTCATATTAGGAATTACCAGAGTACAGAGGAGAAAGAGGTTAGTATGGGGTGTGGTTCTCTTCGCTCACCGGAGGCTGAGGCTATTTTGCTATCATGAAATATTTTCCTGGTTTGATCCCAATGGTATAGGGATAGCAGTTGGGTTCAAGAAGACATAGAGACAGTAGGAACCAATCACCAATACATATACATCGATAAATATTTACATCCACCAACACCAAATTCAGTACTAATTGTAAAGCAAAAAAGGATAAAAAACACAATAATGTTAAAAAGTTAGAAGATTAACAGTTTAAAAATATTAGACTCCAGCTGGATCCCTGTTTAAAAAAAAAAGAAAAAAAACCAATAGGCAAACAAAAAACAAAACTAGTTGTGGAAGCTCTGAGTTTTTTGCCCCTTAGGTCAGCGAGTATGTACCGTGGGGGGATGTGTTCAAATCTCTCATTTAGCTGGGGATTCTTCACAGATGAGCTTGTCAGGGGAGAACCAGTTTGGTTAAGTCTGACAACCTGGTTTTTCTTAGAGAGTCTCCTCAAAATTTTCTTTGCAAAGGAGTATAAGAGCCGGTCTTCTCACAGTTCTTATGAGGATAGATTTGAGCACCCCCTGAGCTGTATTCCTGAGGTGGTTGCTTTTTACCTGTCCACACTGTAGCATTTCTTGTCACCTGGGGCTCAGAAGCTGAAGACAACCTAGTTGATCCCAGTGTAGATGTGTGGGGCTCTGACTGATCCAAGGAGAGTGGCCAGACTGAAACTTGCTTCCTCAGGATCACTGACAACCCACTCTGTGTAACTTATGATCTTCCAAAGTCCCAAGAGCTGCTCTGTGGGGTTGACAGACACCCCACGAGGGATGGTCCAGATTGTGCCAGTGCTTATGTGGCTCTCGGTTGCAAGCACTAGGGGGCACCCACCTGATGAGGTCAGGGCCTATGTAGCCTTGGCTATGCACAGGGCTCAGATGCTAAGGAAAAGCCCACACTGCCCCTTTTATTAAAAGGTTCCTGAGGCTGATGTCAGACCTTGTCTTGTTAGAGAGTTACAGGCAGCTTTAGCAGAGCTGAGGCAGGCGATCCCCTTGAGAAGAGCTTTTCCTACTGTGCCTAGCTCTGTTCACAGACTCCTCCTATTCTGGTGTGTAGAGGGGTGGGCAGAAGGTCTCCAACCGAGAGGTTTGAGAGCTGGACAGGGGATTCGCAGATCCACTCAGCAACCAGGGCAGATGGCCAGGTGTGTGTGGGGGGGGTAAATTCTCTCTTTCTGTTCGTGGAGACTAAGGCCCCAAGTCCATGCTTAAGGAATGGATCTGGTTTTGCTTTGAGTGTCCTGCCCCACTCTCTCAATGGCGGGCAGAGCCAGTGGGCTGCGATATACCCTCAGCCTAGTTTCCCTGGTTCGAGCAATTAGGTTAATGGACTTGAGAATCAGCTCTTGTAAACTGTGAGCACGGGTGGAAAAGTGTAGTCCGCTGTGATTGAGTTAAAGTTCTTGTGCCGATTCCCCGGCCCCACCTGCAGTGATCAGAGCTGGAGAGGGAAATTCCAGCATCACACAGCCCCCTTGGGAGACAGCCAGATCACAGGGCAGAAGATTCTGGTTTTCTGACTGTGGCATCTGAGGCACCAAGACCATGCTTAACCTATGGGTTTGGCTCTGTTTCTTGCTGAATGAGCAACCAGCCCCACCCTCAGGGAACCCTCACAATGACGAGCAACGCTGGATGGCTGCCCCTACCATGAACAGCTGTAAGTTCGCTAATGTAAGCGATTAATTCCCAGAACTTTATATCCAGTTCTTGTAAATTAAGAGTGATCAACTCAGGGAGCTCGCAACCGGTTTGAGGTATTTGATTAGGAAACTTGCTCCATTTCCTCCCCTCCGGGATAGTTCCCATTCCACCAGATATAGGGCCAATTGCACAGGTGCCCCAAACTTCTCATTTATATTCGTTAATGTACCACTCTATTTCTTTGGAGTTAAAAAAAAATTAGCGCGGAGGGGGTGAAGTTCCCCCACACTGGGAGCTTTGTCCTACCATGGGAATCTACATCCACTCCTGCAGCATGAGATGTTTCTCAGGAGCGTCTCTGAGTCACTGTTGGTGGGGTGGTCACCATGTTCTCTCTCCCCAGCACCACCATTTTGAAACCTCTCAGAGGGCAGTACAGGAAACCAATTCAAGAACAGTAACCCAAAACCTCCAGATACAGAGCAGAATAGGGAATGCAGTCCAGAGGATCAGCTCCAGGTTTACAGTGTTTTGACTATCTACACTGGCAACTGTGTGGGCCTGGCATTCCTCCCTATTGGTCCAGTGACTCACATTTAGAGGCTTCCCACCGACCCCATTACACATCCGATCTGTGGGTGGAGTCTGTGACCAGGATTCTGTTCAATAGGATCTAATCAGCCTGGAGGTTGGGCCTGTAGGTCCAACAGATACTGCCTGAAACTCTCAGACAGGGCAGTGCTTAGCCTCAGAGTCCTATGAACAGAAGAGGAAGCCTGGATCCAGTGCCTTCCTTTATTTTCAGACCATGAATGCTGTGCACAGAAGCAATCCCATAGGTCCTGGGCTTTCCAAGTAGGAATGGGCTTCCATGTCCCAATGTGGTTGCATTTCAGACCTCCACAAACACTAGTCTAGCTGGGCTGGAGTGTGCTTCACACCTGCCTCCCCTTGCTGGTGTTCTGACTTCATCACACATCATCTCTTGGGGCAAAGAGAGACCTGAAGATATCCAAGAGTGGGGTTATAATGGTCCTGGGTGAGCTCAGTCTAATCAGGCCACTCTCCTTGGAACAGCAAGAGTCCCTTACAGTTGCACAAGGATCCACAATACTTCCAGTGGATCCTGGGTCCCTGCCTGAAGTGGGACAGGAGTTTGGGCAGGCAGACATTAAACGGCCCAAGAGTGCAACTTCAGTGGCCCTGAAGTCTATTCTCACAGGAAACAGGGAAGGTGAATGTTTGCAACCCTTCTACAGAGGAAAAATACTGGGAGGACTCCTGGGAATCTCACTATCATCTGAGATCAACAAAACTCATTGGGAAGTGGCTCCACCTAGAAGTCAGCTATGAACATATATCCCCAAAATACATTTTGACCTCAGTTGCAATAATTCAGAATCTTCCAAACTCTCTTTTTTGTTTGTTTATTTGTTTGTTTGCTGTTTTTTTCCTTGAAATTGGTGTTCCTTGATTTTTGTATTTTTTGTTTGTTTTAACTGTGTTCCTTGATTTTATTCATTTTATTTGTTTGTTTGTGTGATTGTTTTTTACTGTCACTGTGATTTCTGGTGTTTGACTGCTGTGTCCATATAGCTGGGGTTCAACCTGAGAGTGTCTGCAATATTGCAAACTAGTACTCAGTCTCCTTGGGCTGAAAAGATGCCCACTCCCTACTACCCTCTTCTTTCCTTTACTCTGTAAATTCCTAAACTATATTCTGATCTCTCTCATCCTCCCTCAAAGTAATTACCCCACTCTCATCCCATTTCTATCTTTTCCTTATTTTTATCAGAATGGCCTGCATCATCTCTACTCCATTGTAGCTCTATGTAATTATTCACAAGTTCCACACTACTTTCCTACTTCTTTCCCTTTGCTTTCTAGACTTTTCTTTCCTCACCTACATACAAAGCTCCTGGCAAACTGAAGTGAATGCCATACTTGAAAATGGGTATTTGCTTGCTAACCAAGTATAGTGTGTGAATTCTCATGGAAAAAAAATGTTAATTCAAATGCTCCTATGAATGCTAATCAACACTGTAACAGCAACAGTCAACCTTGTCTGTTGTATACATTGGCTGCACTTGTTCACTTCTATCCCTCATCCCTTGAGGTACTGGAAAACCTAAAGATCCACAATACTTCATCGATTGGGGTGCCAGGCATTGAACTGTGCTACCCAAATTGTACCTCAGCCCAACTGAGCAAAGAGATTAAAAGCTCTAATACCTTCAGCACAGCCCCCAAAAGAATTATTCAGTGTCACACACCTCAAGCCACTCTCTCTGTAAATGAAATGAGGACAAATGGAAAAATTCCTCCATCTCCACCACACAACTCCACATCAAAGGAAGCCATGGTCAGGGTACTAGATGAAAACATAGAAAAATGTATCAACAATATGATTAGTAGATCAATCAAACAATTAAAAGACCTAAAGAAAGAGATAAGAGAGCAATTTCAGAAGATGAGAGACCACATCAGTAAAGAAATAGACATTCTGAAAAGAGATGTACCAGACCTGTTAGAATTGAAATATACTAACAACCGAATCAAAAACTCATTGGAAGATATTAATACCAGAGTAAACTATTTAGAAAATAGAACCTCAGCTCTCAAAGAACAAACATCAGACAATGAAGACAAGCTGAGCAACACTGAGTTCAAGGAAGACAGATAAGAAAAGAAGCTTATTGAGCATCATCAGAACTCCCGAGTAGTATTTGAAGAGTACCAGGGATTGAAGAAAACATTGAATAACAAACAAGGGGCATTAAGAACCTTCTAAGTGAAATTGCAAAGAAGAATTTTTCCCATATCAGAATTGATCTAGAAAAATCACATTCAATATGCCTATAAGACACCAAACAGACCTAAACAAATGAGAAATTCATGAAGACATATCATTTATAAAATGAGTAACAGAGAAATCAAGGAAATAATCCTAATATCTGCAAGGGAAGAAAATTCGGAGGCAGACCAATTCAGGTTACTATGGATTTCTCAGATCAGACAAAAAAGTTTAGGAGAGCATGGAATGATATTTTTCAAATTTTGACAGAAAACACTTTCCATCCAAAGACACTATATCCTGCAAAACTCATCTTTAAATGTGATGGGGAAATTAAATACTTCAATGATGAATTCAAGCTAGCAAGGTACATGAATACAAAACCTACACTACAGAAAATTCTCAAGCACATACTTCATTTAGAGGAACACACAAACAACTTCAAAGACCCTTAAACAAAAGAAAGTCAATAATCACAAAATACAATAAAAGATATCCAAGATATCACAAAACACAGCCATAGTCACAACTTCAGAGACTCATATTCTCATATCTCTTCTAACTCTGAATGTGAACGGACTCAATGCCCCAGTCAAAAGGCATATATTGGCTTACTGGATCAAAAAACAAAATCCAACAATATGCTACCTACAGGAGACACACCTCACAATTAAAAATATGCACAGACTGAAGGTGAAATGTTGAAAAAATGTCTACAATGCTTGTGGCCTGAAAAATCAAGCTGACATTGTGATCCTTATATCCAACAAAGTTAATTTTGACCAAAAACTCTTCAGAAAGGACAAAGAAGATCACTGTATCATAGCAAAAGGAATGATTCATCAAGAAGATAAATGATAGCTAACATTTATGCCCCCAGTTACAACTCTCCCAAATAAATGGAAAAAGTACTCAAGGATATTAAACCCCTCATCAATCTCAACACAATAATACTGGTAGAATTTAATACACTATTATCAACAATTGAGAGATCATCAAAGAAAAAATCAACAAAGATATCACCAACCTAAACAACTCTATAAATCAACTAACTGGACTTAACAGATATTTACAGAATATTCCATCCCAAATAGGCAGAGTTTACCTACTTAGCAGCTCATGGGTCTTTCTCCAAAATAGACCGTATCCTAGTCAACAAAGCTAACCTTAACAAATATAAAAAAATGTTGAGATAGCCCCATGTATCCTGTCAGACCACAATGGTATGATCTTAACAATTAAAAGCAGGAAAAGCAACAGAAACGACTCAAATATGTGGAAATTGAATAATACCCTCTTAAAGAATGGATAAAAGAAGTAATGGGAACAAAAATCAAGAAAGTTTTGAAAACATACAAGAATGATGAAACACTGTACCAAAATCTCTTGGATAATATGAAAACATTCTAAAGAGGTAAATTTATAGCACTGAATGCCTTCATCAAAAATCAGGAAAGAGCCCAAATAAATAGAATTATGATCCAACACAAATCCCTACAAAAAGATGAACAATCCAATCCCAAACCTAGTAGAAGACAGGAAATAACTAAGATCAGAGCTAAAATCAATGAAATTGAGAACAACAATGAAAAAAAAAAACAATACAATTTATCCACAAAACAGAGCTTGTTCTGTGAAAAAATAAATAACATTGGCAGACCCTTTTCCAACCTCCCCAAAATGAAGAATGAAGTGAAGCAAATCAACAAAATCAAAGACAAATTGGAGAAATCACCACTAACTCAACCAAACTCCAGAAGATTATCAGAGATTATTTTGAAAAATTATACTATGCCAAGTTTGATAATCTGGAAGAAATGGACAAATATCTTGCCATACACAACATTCCCATATTATCAAGGAAGGACATTGAAATTCTAAACCAACCAATCTCAGAGAGCAAAATCAAAACAGCAATTAAAGGCCTTCCAAATGAGAAAAGCCCAGGATCTGAAGAAATTGACTACAGAACTCTACCACACCTTACCAGAAGAGTTAACACCAATCCTCTACAAGCTTTTCCAAGAAATTGAAAGGGTTGGAACCTCCCAAACATTTCTATGAAACAAATAGAACAATGATACTAAACCCAACAAAGACACATCAACAAAAGAAAACTACAGACCAATTTCCCTCATGATTATAGATGCTAAAATTTTTTATAAAATTCTACCTATCCAAATCCAAAAATACATCAAAAATGTACTATATCATGATCAAGTGGGCTTCATTCCAGGATGAAGGACTGGTTCAACACATACAAATGAGTAATTGTAATTCACCACTTAAACAGAATTAAAAATAAGAATCATATAATCATGTCAATTGATGCAGAAAAGTCCTTTGATAAAATTCAGCACCCATTTATGCTCAAAACTCTGGAGAAAATAGGGATCAAAGGAAGATACTTTCATTTTGTAAGAGCCATTCATGACAGACCCATACCCATCATTATGCTTAATGAAGAAAGATTGAAAGCATTTCAGGAACAAGATAAGGATGTCCACTTTCACCACTCTTATTCAATATAGTCCTTGAAACCCTAGCCAGAGGTATCAGACAAGAGAAAGAAATCAAAGTAATTCAAATACAGGAAGTCAAGATGTCTCTATTTGCTGATGACTTGATCCTATACCTAGAAGACCAAATAAGCTCAACCAAACTTCTAGAGTTTATAAACGGTTTCTGCAAAGTGGCTGATCATAAGATCAACACTCATAAATTGTTAGCTTTCCTACATTCCAGCAACAATTCCACTGAAGAAGAAATCAGATAGTCTGTACCATTCATGATTTCCTCAAAAAGAATAAAACACTTGGGCATCAATCTAACAAAGGATATAAAGGACCTCTATAACAAAAACTATCTCACATTAAAAAAAAGAAATTACAGAAGACCTGAGTAGATGGAAAAACATTCCACGTTCTTGGTTATGCAGAATCAATATAACCAAAATGGCCATTTTACCAAAAGCCATATACAAATACAATACAATCCCCATCAAAATACCCATGACATTTTTCACAGATCCAGAAAAAGGAATTCTCAAATTCATATGGAGTAACAGAAGGCCCAGAATAGCCAAAACATTACTAAGCAAGAAATAGGAAGCAGGAGGTGTCACAGTTCCTGACCTGAGATTATAACAATTGGGCTATAGTAAAAAAAAAAAAAAAAAAAAAAAAAAAAAAAAAAAAAAAAAAAAAAAAAAAAAAAAAAAAAAAAAAAAAAAAAAAAAAAAAAAAAAAAAAAAAAAAAAAAAAAAAAAAAAAAAAAAAACAGAAATGAAGACCAATGGAACAGAATGGACGATACTGAGAATACCTTTAAATCCTTAACCAACTGATATTTGATAAAGAGAACCAAAGCATAGTGTGGAAGAACAACAGCCTGTTCAATAAAAAGTGCTGGACAAACCAGACAGCCATATGCAGACAACTGAAATTGGATCCTACCTCTCAACCTGCATAAGAATCAAATCAAAATGGTTCAAAGATCTAGAAACTAAAGCAGCAACTATACAATTGCTTGAAGAAAAAGTAGGATCAACACTACATGACATAGGGGTCCGTACCACCTTACTTAACAAGACACCCATAGCACAAGAATTAAAGCCAAGAATAAATGAATAGGATGCCAGTAAACTAAAAAGATTCTGCCCAGCTAAAGAATTAGTCAAGAGTGTCAAGAGAGAACCTACAGAATGGGAGAAAAACTTTGCCTGCTACACCTCAGAGAGAAAGCTAATATCCAGAATAAAAAAAGAACTCAAAAAACTGAACACCAAAATCACAAATAAACCAATCAATAAATGGGGTAGAGAATTAAATGGAAATTTCTCAAGAGAGGAAGTCCAAAATGTCCATAAATATATGAGAAAATGCTCTATATCACTATCAATCAGAGAAATGCAAATCAAAACTTCCCAGAGATTCCACCTCATTCCTGTCAGATAGGCAAAAATGAAGAATACAAACAATGACAGATGCTGGAGGTGTTGTGGAGAATGGAACACTTTCACACTGTTAGTGGGATTATAAGCTTGTACAGGCACTCTGGAAAGCAGTGTGGTGACTCCTCAAAAAACTAGGGCTGGAACCACCTTATGTTCCAGTTATCCCACTCCTGGGTATTTTACCAAAAGAGCTAGAATCAGCATATTACAGAGATGCAGTTTCATCAATATTTATAGCAGTTCAATTTACTATAGCTAAACTATGGAATCAACACAGATGCCCCTCACTGGACAAGTGGATTCAAAAACTGTGGGACCTATCTACAATGGAATTCTACTCAGCTATTAGAGAGAACTATATCATGGCATTTGCAGTCAAAAAGATAGAGACGGAAAAAAATATGCTAAGTGAAATATTCCAATCTCAGAGACTCAAGGGCTGAATATTTTCTCTCCTACATGGAAGCTAGAATACAATCAGAACCAGGCTGAAAACTGTCTAAGCTAATAATAACCTCAACATGGGTGAATTTTTACATGAGTGGGGGGAACCTTGCCTATCATGCTGGGGAGCGAAGGGAGGGGGGCAACAAAGGGGAAGGGAATAGGAGGGATATCAAGGCAGGTGGAGGGAGGGAGTAGGGGGTTATCAACCCAGTAGGGAACCTTTGACTTCCATGAGAAGTCCAACTAAATGGGGGTAAAGAAGGGGAAACATGGGATCAGGGGAACCTAAAGGGGGAGATCATAAACTGGCAACAGCCTCAGCTTGCTCTGTCAATATGCATTTATTCATGATTGTGTGGTAACAATTCTCTCCTATATGTAAGACTGCGTTGAATGAATAAAAAAAACATATAAAAAAGAAGAGATAAATTGAGGTCTTTATTTCCAAAGGATGTAAAAGGACTCAAGAAAACTTCTACACATCAATTAGAATAAACAGATAATCAAACTTATTAATTTGTTAATCTGCTTGAGAAGTGAATTAATAAAAGTAGTGGATAAAATGAATTTCCAGGATGAAGAATATTGCTATAAGAGATAGACCATACATATACATTTTCACCTTTATCTGAATGTAGATTTTAAAACTAATAAACATATGATGAGTCATACCAAAATTCAAGGAAGGCATTTATTTCAAGTAGTATTTTCTGGGTAAGTTGTACGTATCAGGTGTTGCAATTCAATTGGACATCTATCTGCTAAAAACTTTTTCATACACACTGAGGCAAAATGATTGGGTTATGAAAGCCTTAACCCAATCTGAGAGTTAATCTCCTGTTAGGGACTAACTGGCAACTGAAGGTCAGTAGGGTGTAGCCGGAGGAGGTGTGTCACTGGGGACATGATTTGGGGTATGTATTTTTTATCTGGTGTGCAGAGAAAGCATTCTCTCTCTCTCTCTCTCTCTCTCTCCTTTCCAATCACTATGTGAGCCTCTTCTCTCTGCCACACTCTTCTGCCATGATACTATACTCAGCCTCACCTAAAGCCCCAAGGAATGGATCTACCTTCTACAGACTGAGACCTCTGAAACAAAGAGCCACCAAATAACTTTTCATTCTAAAATTATCCTTGTCCGGTCTTTTAGTCACTCCTTTTAGTGAAAAAGCTGTCTAAAACACCATGTGCAAGAATGGGCACAAAATTGCCTTAATACAATTGTTGAAGAAATGCATGACAGAGATCCTAATTATGGAATCATTCAACAATTATTAATTAATTTTTAATTATTACAGACATTTTCTGTCAAGAGCCTTTTGGGTCCTGAGATTACAATAATTTTCTTACAACAGATGACAACTTAAGACTCAATGCCAAAGTTCATGAAAAGTCCTCTCAACTGTTATTGTCCTTTTCCTCACCGTCAATGCTCATCTCTGAACCATGATCATCTCAAGTCAGCATTAAGATATGGCTATTTCTTACCATTATTGCTGATTATGCAAATTGGAGAGATTTCATGAGGGTGTAGCAGCATCCTGTTTTATTTATCTGAATGAGATAATAAACTATGTATTCTTTAATACTAAGGGTAATTTTTTAATGTTCTGCTTGTGACATTAGTCTACATTTTTGTGTATGACAACAGATATTTTATTCCCATTGACTTAAAGTATTTCAATCTGTGAATATGTCATAATATTTGTCCATTCAAGGGCTAACATTTGGCTGGTGTCTGGAGCTTGGACTGTTATGGGTGTGAAAATTCTTGTATCAATCTCCCTCTCAGTTCACAGGCAGGGACATTCTTCTAATGTATACAAATAGAAAAATGCTGCTGTAAGGTATACGTGTTGAACACTAAAAGTTTCTCCAAACAGTTTCATAGTTGTACTATTTAATCTTTACCTGGCAGTGAATAAGCATTCCAGGTTTCCCACAAGCTCATCAGACCTGTACATTGTCAGCTGGGTTGTCATTGGCAGATGTATGGTAGCAACATACCATGATTTAACGAGTCATATAGTTGAACATCTTTTCATATGTTTATGGCCCATTTGAATATCCTTTTGATAGTTTGTCTTTTACTTACAAAACTCTTCAGCATCTTTTTATCACACAATATTTTTAGATCTGTGGATTTGTATATAGTTGAATAGCTTGTTACATGAAAATAGATATAACATCTGCACTTGCCAATTAAAATACATTTAGGCTGATTTCATTTTTTCATATATCTAGGACTATCCCAGCTTTTTGTCAGCATGCTACTTTTGGTTCATTGTCCAAAACTTATATTAGAGCCAACCTCATGCAGAAAACCCAATCTCCAGAACACTGTCTTTACTTGGAAATATATTTAAAAATTTAGAATACTTATAGAATACACAGTTGGGACATAGGTCCTCTCTCAGGAGTTTATCTTCTGAGCTTACTTTCATGTGCCAGTTCATGATGGATGTCTTCACTCTACTAAAGATCATTATAAAATAAAAACTCACTTTTCTGCCTCATAAATGCCATCTCAAAATTACTTGATTTCACAAAGGGGAGATTCCCATGACTTTTCTGTGATACCTGGATGTTTTTAAGGCTGACTGAAACCATTCTGAGTCCTCAGTGATTCCTGCAAGTAATCTGTTGTCATCATGATGAAAGAGATCTTTAAGCTGTGATTTTTCTCTCCAACAATGCAATTGGGCATCAGTTTTTCTTACTTATTTTTTTCCTGACATTTATGTCCCTCATGTTCTGCCCTGCCCTCCAATAGACATTTAAATGAACTCTTACCAACAAGCACTTCTCCCTCTCTATCAGAAATAGCAGATCAGGGTGTTAAATACTGAACCTTTGTTTCACCAGCTCATACCAGGTTATCCCAGTGTCTATTCAGCTACAAGGAAAGGGCACCCTGCCTAGAAACCTGAGTTCACATGAGACCCGAACATGCTTGCTTTGGAAACTCAATGGTAAAATGTTGCTCAGGAGGAAAAAGCCAACCAGCTGAAACTGAGAGGTCTCTGGCTTTGGTGAAGTTCCCAACCAAGTCACCACTACACATGCCATAAAATATTTCACCCTGGGAAATACAAATGCTCTCAGCAGAATGTGCTCTCTGAAGAATCTGCAGAAGTATCAAAGGGACATCAGCTTAATCAACTAAAGAGACTTACACTGTCTGACATAGATCTAGATTTCTAATTTGGGCTGTTGTTTTTCTAACTACAAATAGCATTAGGTTTCCTGGAAGTAGCCTATTGTACCAGGAGCTCTCCATTGCTTTTGGTCTCCATCTGAGCTATGTCCCAGGAAATGCCACTTCAGGCAGCCTAAATGGCCAGGGGTTTGTTTGGCCAGAAAACCTTCATACTAAACGAGTTTTTAAAAAAGGTGCCATGAAGTGTTCAAACACAATCCTTCCAAAACTAAGAATTACTTCCTGATATTGAAAATTAAAACTTCAAATAGTTTTAACTTCCAAACATCCTCAGGAAGTATAAAAAACTTCCCCTGACATGTTCTCCAACACTGAGTGGCTAAACTTACCTCTACTCTTGTATTTAACCACTTTGCCACCACATAGCCTATAAACACTTTCCTTGCCCTTGCATTTTCTGAAGGTGGTAATTTGAAATGAAAAGATTTCCACTTTCTTCCTTAAACGCTGCTTTCAATACAAGCAGTTTTACAGTTTACAGGCTGCCGCCTCAGCTTTCAATGGAGCAAGGAGGGGTAAAGGCTTGCCTCTTTTCCCCCATAAGGTAACAATTCTCCACAGTAACACTATGGGTAATTTGCAGGGAGAAAAGGGAAAAATATATTTAAAATTCTAGCACTTACCATGATTGTTCTTCAAGAACAAGTATAAGGAATTTGTTCTTTTAAGTGATTCTACAGACAGGCAAGACATTTTATAGGATAAATTGGTTAGTTTATTATTAGGTCTGATGGCCTGGCCAGGAACTATCTCTTTAAATCATCTCCAATTCATTATATGTGATAATCATGGGGAGTTTTTAAAACCTAATTAAGCTATATCACCATTCTTAAAAGTCTTTAAGAATGAATTCTTGAAGGTCACCCCTTACATTAAAAACGAAGTCCAGTCTCCCTGCAAGACCTGCAGATCCTGCCTAGCCTGGCTCCAGCCCACCCCTCTTCTCAACTCACTCTTTCTCAACTTTGCCACCTGGACCTTCCTTCAGGACCAAACACGTCAAGCTATTCCTCACTAAGGAATATGTAAACAAACTCCTCCCTGCCTGCAAATCACATCCCTCATTAACATTGTAATTGTGTGCTTAGAAAAAAATTCATCTTAACTCATTTCCTGATGGGAGGATCATGGACTGCTCAGCCTCAAGAAGTCTACACTACCTTTCTACACCAACTCATGGCACCCCATGCTAATCCTTTTCAATGATTATGAGAAAATCAGACTCTAGTTTTTGGTATAATTCATTCAATGTCTTGTTTCTGAACTAAGAAAAGCAGGATCACAGGGACGTTTCTCTAGGCACTTTCTCCCAGCTTTCCCAGGACCAGCTGCGCTTGGCCAGGGACAATGCCCTACAGGTTAACCAACTTCCCAGTTGCAATTGTATTTACAAGTCCTCACTTTGACCTCACTCGGGATCCCATATGAGTTTTTTACCTCTGCATTGTGAATGTGTAAAAGAAACATGGAAAACCTCATAAAAATACTCAGAAGACCAACTCACCAACACAAGTTTTAGTCAGTCTTCAACTTCTTGCTATAATCATCACCATCATGTTTTAACTTTTCTTCCATTTTTCTGTGATTCAAAAGAATCTGATGTCTCTAAAATATAATTTTAGTACAAAATTAAGTTGTTTCAGGAATTTTGTTCAAATTTGGTTTGTGTATGTACTATGGATTTAGATTTCATTATTATTTCAATTATTTACTTAATATTTTTCTGAATCAAAATGAGAAGACAACTGCAAGAACTTTCTAATTCTGAAAATAGTTTGAACTGATAACATGTAAACTCCTTCAACACAATATATTGAAAAATATTAATAAAGATGAGCACATATTCGCATGCATTGATAAAGTAGCTCGAAGGGGAGACCACAAGAATCTCAGTGTTAAATAATGTTGTTTTGTCTTCTCCACTAAAGAGTCAGGCATTTAAAAAAATTTGACCACAGGAGGCATTTTGGTGAAGTCTGCAGGCGTTTTCGGTTGTCACAGCTGTGTTGGTTTCCACACTGTTGTTGCTGGCATTAAACAGATAGAGAGCAGGCATGTTGATGAATGTCCCATACTGCTCACAAGTCACACCACAACAGAGCACTACGCAGCCCAATATGTCCATCCTATGAAAGCTGAGGAACGTAGAGCAATGAAGGAGGGAGAACTACTGCCACGAGGAGTGAAGAGGATTCCCACAAACCTACCACTGAGCAATTACAAAGCAGCACAGAAAGCTATGCTACGTGCACTTCAGAAACTGACTCAACATTGCCACTGTGAATGAAGTCAGAGCAGCAATTAGGAGCCAGAGGCTTCAGGGATTCTATTGACTTTGATTTCAGTGGACGTTAAATTGAGGTTTGCAGCTGTGAACCTGAAGCACCTGTACACAACAATCTGAGTTCAGCAATGCGTGCATGCTTGACTTCAGTGACATCATGTTTTAAAAAGTCATGAAGCCCACAGAAAAATATATTCAGGAAAAATACATTTCATCATGTGTCTCAAAAGGAAAATGCTTTGGGTCAAGGTGATACTTAGTGACTACTGATCAGACTTCAGTCTAAGAGTTATATTTTTTATCAGATGAACAAAGGAATCAACTTTACTCCCATCAACCCAAAAAGTAAATGAAAATAATATTTCTATGAAGTTGGGACAAACACATATAAACACCTAGAGATAAATGTGTGCACACAACACACACACACACACACACACACACACACACAGAGAGAAAGGGGAGGTGGAGAGAGAGCAAAGTTTTAGGCCCATGAGAACATAAGCATTCCTTTCTTCTGGCATGACTAAAATAGATCCCTTCCTAAAGGAAACACAACCTGAAATCAACATGCCTGATTAAAAATAAAGTAAAATTTTAAAATATGTTGATTCAACTATGTTCGAGTGCCAAAATAAAGATTGAAGAGTATGCAAATAATGGTGAGCCACAGGCACAACCCAGGCTTACAGAGGTCAAACGAAAGCTGAGCAGAAAACAGATAACATAAACAAGAAATGTGGAAGGAACTGGCACAGACAATGCTCTTCAATACAAGCAGTTGAGAAATTTCACAAGTTTTTTGTACACAAAAATGCAAATCTAATTTCTATCATATTTTAATTATGGCTGTACTCTTTGATGTTTTAGGTAATTCTGTGAATACTGTACATTGTTTTACTGCTAGAGGCTTAAACATTCACCCTTGAGGCATGGATTGACTTCACGATATTGTGAGTAAAATTTGATGTAATTACTATGAAGCACATCACCAGTTGGGGACATGTTGAATTCACATCTATTTTTTCAATGTCTTGAGAAATCACCTTTCTCTATTATTAGGATATCATTTATCTACTATGAAGTCTAATTTTCCAAAATGCATAATGGTTCAAAAACTCAGTGCACATGAGGTAAATGTTGCTTGTAAACACCAGGAAGTGAGGGAGAAATGGAAAGTCAAATTGACAGCCAACACAGTGCTTTGAGTACTGACATACAGTCAAACGTTGGTCACCCAGGGCTAGAATGGTGGCTCAGAGGTAGAGCAATTGCCTGGCATGTGTGAGGACCAGAATTCAAACCTCAGCACCATATGCACAACTAAGTGTCACAGAAACAAAGGCCAGATGAAAAATAAATAAATAAAATGATGCTTTCTCTCTCTCTCTCATACTTTCTCCTCCTCTCTCTTAAAAGAAAAAAAAACAGTTGTTGAGTAGTCTTATATTTTTAAGACATTTCACCAATTAGTTAACTTGCCTTTCCCAAAGCCTATGACCAGAGAAACTTTTTTTCTCTCCTTCTCTCTTACAAAACAAACAAACAAACAAACAAACAAACCTTGGTCACACAGGTCCTTACAACTCTAGGCCAACACCATTCTGGTGTCATTGGGAATCCCAGCATCTTAATGATGCTCTGCATAATGTCCTTTGGTTCACTTCCTTCTGTTTTCAGAAATAAGTCCAATCATTTCTACCAAAATATGGCATAAATATGATCTCTTTCTACCACACTTACCCACCTTCATAGGTTGCAATCAGGCACCCACACGATCCCTTATCTATTCTACTTTGTAAATAATGTTATAGACACACACTATTTCCTCCTTTCCCCTCTATTTCAACTAGGCCATCAATTTTTATCTAAATCTGAGAATACTTGAGCAGAGTCAGTCCCCAAAAAATAGTCTTAGAAAAAGCAGTCTGTAATCATGGTGTCCTATTCCCCCAAGCTCCTTGGGATCCTTAAACAAATTGTATCATTCTTCTTCAGACCTTTTCACCTCAAGAAATGTAAAGGAATGATTTCCATATCTACGTGCCCTATTTGCCTTCTTATGCTAAGGGCTAAGGAAACAGAAGATCACTCACACTGTCATTGCTTACTCCCCAGCATGTGTCCCACACCAGAAGAGGCTAGATGCCCTAGGGCCTGCCATCCCCATGGGCTCTCCCTGTCAGAAAAGCACTAAATAGAGAGGAGGCTAGTCACCCTGGGCTTCAGCAATGACACAATCTGACAACTCCAGGCCCATTCCCAGCTCATCTCACATTTGGGCTCCACTCTGTCACAGCAGAATCCAAGTCTCTTTATTCCACAGATTTACTCCTCTTTTGCTCATCATATTCCCTACATCTGTGCTGATCTTCTACACTTTTCCATCTTTATGAATGCCTTTTCTGTGTTCTTGGGCAAACATGGTCCATCAAAAAGCTTCCTCCATCCCAAACTCTTCTCCAACGTGTCTTCCTGATTCAGGCTGCAATAGAAACTTGCTGGTCCCTTGATGACACTACTTCCCTTCCCCTCATCTGAAACAGATGCTCTACATTCTGAGAACCTTCAAGATTTCAGAACTAGACATGATGTCCCTCTTTTTTGTTTTCTCACTCTCTGCTTAGTTCTTTTGTTTCTCAAAATATTTTTATGAGCTTTGACATCCATTACCTTTTCTCATTGCCAACCCTGGCAAAAGCCCTATTCTTTCCATTCCCCATTTTATGATTGTCTTTAGTACATATCCTCTGACTTTTAACCCACTATTGGTGTCATTTACAGTAACTTCAACATGACCACTCCAATAATCTGACCTCTCAATTTCTTTACATCTACTATAGTGAAACTCCATTCACATTTTGGTGATTAATTTGATGTATTAAGTTAGCAAGGGTCCAATAACCCACATGTTTTGTCAAACATTCTCCTTAGTGGTTCAGTGACGGCATTCTGTAGGCTATTAACATTTATACCAGGAGACACTGAGTAAATCAAACCATTTCACATGTGTGAATGTGGGTGTTCCACAACCTGTTGCTTAAATCTGAAATAGAATGAGAATACTGGCTTCCTCAACCAATAGAGAAATCTCCAGCAACCTTCCTTTGAACTTGACCTGCATGTTGACTCCTCGTGGTTCCACCATGTACCACCTTCACACAAGAAGTAGAACAATGGCTCTCAAAGGTCTCCAGCCTGCTGAATCACCTACTGATTTTGGACTTTGGGTCTCAAAATTGCATGGGCCAGTTTCAGGTAACAAAGCTCTTTCTACACATATACACATTGTATTGCTAATTTTCTAGAGAAAATCCTGGGTATACGCTTGCTCCATTTTTATTGTTTTTATTCAGAAATTTATTTTTGGACAATCACACAAGCTTCTAATGAAATAATATAATGTATATATAGATTCTGAAAATTTGATTTACCCCCAAGAACCGCCCCCCAATTATCCACTCTTATCCCTCCCCTCCCCTTCCCAAAATATCTCTAAAAATGTATTAGGTTCTATGACATTACATCTTATCCAGATTTAAAACATGATACTAGACCTCCTTTCTCAATTGCCAGAGTCTAGCTCCAGTCTTCACAGATGAGTGAAGACATTTGACCCTTGGTTCTCTGGGTTAAGCTGATTTCACTCAGCATAATTTCTTCCATAGCCATCCATTTACCTTCAAAGGCTGCAATATCATTTTTTCTAACTGCTGAGTAAAATTCCATGGTATATATGTGCCACAGTTTTTGGATCCATTCATCCAGTGAGTGACATCTGGGTTGTTTCCATAATTTAGTTATTGTAAATTGAGCTGATATGAACATAGATATTGTTGTGTAGCTGTAATGTGCTGATTCTAAATCCTCTGGAAAATACCCAGGAGAGAAATAGCAGGATCATATAGTGGGCTCATCCCTAGTTTTTTGAGGATGCTCCACACTGCTTTCCAGAAGGGCTGTACCAGTCTGCAGTTCCACCACCAGTGTGCTAACGTGCCTATCTCTCCACAACACCTCCAGCATCTATTATTGTTTATTTTCTTCATTTTGCCATTCTGACTGATGTGAGGTGATATCTTAATGTAGGTTTCATTTGCATTTCTCTGATTACTAGTGATTTAGAACATCTATCATGTATTCATTGGCTTGATCAATGTCCTTTGTTGAGAAGTTTCTATTTAATTCTTTGGCCCATTTACTGATTAGGTTGTTTGTGTTTTTGTAGTTGAGGATTTTGAGGATTGTAGACTCTGGATATGAGGCCCCTGTCAGAGGAATCACAGTCCATTATTTTCTCCATTTCTGTAGGAAATCTCTTAACTCTTTTGATTATTTCCTTGGTGGTGCAAACCTTTCCTCTACTCATCCACCTCTGTCCCCATCTAAATTCCTTTTCTCCATCTCAATAGTAAATGCCTCTTGAACCTCACAGAAATCTGTATCCACTCTATTCACTGTCTTTCTTTTACCACTTCCATGTACCCATTTTATTCCTTGTTCATCTTATATTCTACGGTCCAAAACACACTGTTTCCTTTTCTAAATTTTTTAATTTAAAAACTCCATTTTCAGCTTCTTTCTGAAGAAAGTTGCTGGCTCTGGGGTGACCAGTCTCTTCTCTGTCCAAGTTTTCTGACTGCCAGAAGAATCTCTGCTGTGCTGAGCTCTCCAATGGGGTTGGTGAAGCTGTTACTCAAGCTGCAGCCCAACTAAACTTCTCTTCTTCACAGTCCATCTTCTTTTACACCCTTGGAGAGGAGTCCTTTAAGAATTCTTCCCTAATGCAAACCTTTAATGCAAATGTGCATCTCATTATCTACCTCCTGGAGAACTCAACCAGAAGTAGAGTGTACCAAGAGAGATCTGAAAGCTATCATGCTAAGCTGAAATTATGAGTCTAGATCACTGAGTGCTGGGACGCAGGAACTGCAGTGGTGCTACTTGTGGCCTACATAGACTTGTCACAATGCAGCTGTGCAATATATTGCTAATATTTTAATGCAGCTATCTGTTACTAGAATCTCACCCAAATCCCCTTTTTCAAGCCCCTGAACCCCTAACTCTACTGCTGGGAGTTTTCGTTGCTGAAGACTCAGAGCTGCCCCCTTTCTGCAGAGAATTTCCCTTGACTAAATGGGAGGTGCTCTACCAAGAGGTTACACAGTCTCTCCCTGCTGGGTATCCCACAGGTGATGGCTGACTAATGTGCGGTACAGACATCCAGGCCCTTTGCCTCAAGGAGGGATAAATTCAGGTGCTATTTTGTGTATGATATGGTTGAAAGGTGTCCCCCAAAAGCTCAATATGTGAGACAATGCAAAACTAAGAAAAGGACAACAAGCTGAGAGATGAAATGATTGGGTTGTAAGAGCCTTAATCCAAACAGTGAATTAATTCCCAATAGGAATTAGTTGGGCAGTAACTGTAGGTTGGAATGGTGTGTCTGGAGGTGATAGGTCATTAGGAGTGTGCCTTTGGAGCATATATTTTATATCTAGTGTGGAGTCATGGTCTGGAGCACTGACTTCCTCCATGAAGTTCAGCCTCACCTTGAGTCCCAAGGAGTGGGGTAGCTGTCGATGAACTACGAGCTCCAAAACCACGAGCCCCATATGAGCTTTTCCTCCCAAAATTGTTCTTGTCGGGACTTTTAGACACAGTAATGAAAAAGCTGACTAGAACATTTTGGTACAAAGATTCCCAACGGATCAGTCCCAAGTGAGTTTCCCCTGAGAGAGAACCTTTTTCTTTAATTTTATTTCTTCCCTCTCTTGTCTCCCTCAGCTTCAATGTACTGAAGGCATCCTCAAAAATTCACTTGGACTAGAAAGTAGCCTTGAGATTTTGCCTCTAGAGAAACTGACAAAAATATAACCAGTCCTGCTTTGTGGTGCATACAGGAAAACTTTATCTGAAGGTTCCAAGTGTTCTTATGTACAATGAGCCGTCTACTGGTGTTTGATACTGGGTATTACATTAGGATATATTTGTTAATCATGGTTTTCAAAATATTCCAGCTTTACTGACATTTCCCCCCACCACGGGTAACACTTTACTTTTTATTATACTTACTAAAATATAATAAACATTTTTGTGTTTTGTACAGAAGGTTTTTAAAAATAAAAAGCACTTCACTCTGTTAAGCTAATTTTAGCCAAAAGGCAGTGTTCAACAGTAATTATTACATAACCAAAGTGACCACTGTGGGAGGTGCTTCAATCAGGTGCAGGACACATGCATGGTCCACCTGGTGGAATGCCCCAAAGGTCCTTCCACATGTCCAGGGGGCTTGAAACCATTTATCATGGCACTCTCTGTGCTGCATGGATTTACTGACATTTTTAATCTGTTATTTTTTGTCTATAATTCTGAGATACATTATGATAATTTTTACATATCCCAACATTTAAATTTTATAACTTTCTCTATTCTTAAATTAACTACATTGTAAGTGACAATATTGATACTTAATTATCAAATTCACTTACCTTTACTCCCTTCCAAAATAAGATAAGAACTTTGAAATATTTGCCTTATACCACCATTTTGACTGAACAATTTTTGTTAATTCATTCTTTTCTTTTTTATTGTAATAGTTCCATACAATCAATATTTATTGATCTTATTACATATATATTGCTATTTGGGCTTTTCCTTCTCCATTGATTTCAGACTTTCTATTTGAGATCTCTTTACTTCTGCCTACAATAACATTTGGTTCCCCTTGTGCCAAGTACAGAGGTACTGGGTACATGTCAGAGGTTCCCTAAGTGAAGAACTGGAAAACCATTATCATTGATCCTCATCCTGGAGTTGCAGGGTCTTAGAACCTGGGTCCTGCCCTCTTCTCCAGTTGATGGGTTTGGGGACTAAAACTAGCTGAGATTGAGGCTAGGGGATGAAAACTTTTATTGCACTCCTCTCACCTGAAAGCATCCTTGATTCCATTTGTTTTCTCCCTATACCTCTATATCCCCCTTCCACATCTTCAGAATTCTCCTGGACAGGCCCATTAGCTCTCTACCCATCTCTGCTTGGATTCTAGTCATTGCAGGCAAACACATGGCCTGCATATATCAGGCTCTATCATTCCACATCAAGGAGTCCAGTTCTGAAAAGACACTCCCCTCTTCCCTGCCCACCCTAGACCACCACTGAAATTGGAGTGCTACCAGGATCCCTCTCATCCATCCACATGCTTAACATGTGGTCATGGTGCTTTTAACACCTTAAAACTTATTCAAAATGCAAAGTACAGATAGGAAATCTAGCTGGGATTTCAAAACTCACAGGAAAGTTTATACCTCAATTTTATTTTTCATTTTTATTGGTTCTTTTTAGATGTACATGTCATTAGAATAGCCAGAGATGTAATTATAAAAGCATGGAGTATAACTTGTTTTAATTCAGGCTCCAATATTTCACCTTACCCTCCCTTCCTACAAATGTAAATGTTAAAATCCAAGACCCACATGGAAAACAGGAATAGGATGTAAATTTTTATGGTTTTAATACTCAGATCTTAGTCTTGCATCCCTCATTGAGCTGACTAATATGACTTCTAAAAATATTGAGATCTTTCATCATATCTAATGGTCAAAATCACTTTCATTATTATCATTATTAGTAAATCAATTTAAATTATCTAATGTATTTCCAATACAATGAGATACAAACATTCTTTATGAATTGCAAAAGATGGAGTATGTAGTGAATGACATGTGTTCTTTAACTCCTGATTCCACAACTTTCTCTCCAGAAAAACCGATGACGCTGGTTTCTCATTAATCTTGGAAAAGATATTTTATTTCTACATATATATGTTTTAATACAATAATTCCATTTATAATAGTGATCAACCATACATGTTGTTTTGGACTTTGTTTTTACTTAACAATTTATCTTCAAGATCAGATCATTCTACATTAGGCTATATGAAGCTCCACAACATTGTTTCCTGTCTATTCCAGTATCAACACATATACAAATGTACAGCACATTTTTATGACACAAAAGTTGTTTCCAAATTCTTGTAATTAAAATCAATGCATCAAAGGACCTCTTGTGTATGTATTATACACCAAATGTGAGTTTTCTAAAATCAAGCATGATCTGTCAATGTTTCTACTCACTTCTTCTGACTATGACTATGCAAGCCATGCTCTGACATCTTCTAGCAAGCACTTTTCATGTTTATAACTTTGAAGAATGAAAATGAAAAACATGAGCACTATAATAAGCCAAAGCATATGCCACAATCTACAATTTCCTAAAAGAACTACTTTTTCATATTAAATAGTGAGGTAATTCCTTCTATAACACCACCGACAAATTTAACAGGACTAAGAAGTACTGTAGCAATCCCTTCACCAAATGCACTCAAGGCTTGTAAAATCCAGGAACCACCACCTGCTTTTGAATCATCAATTTGTTTTTTCAGATGATTAATTGTTGCATTCATTTCTTCGGATTTCTTCCTAAATCCTTCCTCAAGCAAATCCTTTTGACTCTAAAATAAATAAATGAGAATTGAAAGGGGTGTGAATATTTTATGATTCTGATACTTTGAGTTTTATTTTGCTTATATACTTTGCCAAAATGTCTTATTTTGTCTCTGTTTTCTCAGTTACTGTAGGAAAATTTAGCAACAAAGAATATCATCTGATAAGGACCCAGACACCATGAGGAAGCATATCTTCCAACTTTACTAACATTCACCCACCATGAGAGATTTGCTGCTGTTCTTATCAAGGTGTGAGAACCAACTCACATTCTTGCCAAAAGAAATGCTATAGGTTTGACTGAATAGAGTCTCAGTTCCCTTGGAATGGCATGGTCACTATAACAGCAATGATGGGAATGCATCATCTGACCCATAAATTTATCAACATGTAAAGGCCATGTGCTAGTTCAGACAGTCATCCACACCTGGAGTCAACTGCACTGTCTTTCGAAGCAGGCACTTCCCTGGGCGATTAACTCTGTCAGTGGAGATCTGCCTTAGGTCTTGGAGTAGGAACAAGCTACTTGGAATTTGGAAATGCAAACCAGTTGCTGCTCGTATTGAATACAGCTGGTTAGAAAATCTGCTTAATCAGGCCCTCATGAGAACATTTTCTTGTCTTGCTTTATTTATTTTTCATATTCATTTAGCAAACACTTGAAAGTAAACCCTTAACATTAGATCATTTTGCCACTACATACCTTAATGTGCATCTCTAAAGTATGTTAATATTTGTCTTACTAGGGCTTATAATAACTATCAAAATTAATTGACATTATCTAATGTTTAAACTGTAATCAAATTTTCTTGATAGTTTCAAATATTCTATGAGATGGTCTGTCAATCTTAGGGTCTCCCCCAAAAAAAACATACATTACATTTGATTATTAGGTCTGAACAATCTTCTAATCTAGAGAAATTCACTTCACTACTTCTATTGCCACTTCTCTTTCTCCTTCTCTTTCTCCTCCTTTTTTTCTTTTTTAAATACTATTGACTTGTTACAGACTGTGACAACTGTCTCATAGAATGTGCCACATTCTGGATATTACTGTCATGAGATCATTTTAAGATCTCCTTAAACAGCACCTTAAATTGTATTTATAATCTTTAAGGATTTAAGGAGCTACAGATGACCTGAACTCTCCAGGGTCTAAATATGGAACACAATTTTTAAAATCTTTCTAAAGAGTATTCAGGGCTTGTATTCAATCACTAGGAACAAATGGTGATGGTCTTCATGCTGTGACTTTAGTGTGAGGCCTGTATCATCCCCTCTGGGGCTTCAGTCTCAACAGACAAGACTGAGCAGGGCCACGCCCACCTTCAGATGGTGCTCCAACATCTTGTTCTGCTCCTTCAGGAATTCGTCTTTCTCCTCCTCCAGCTTCTTTTTCAGCTGCTCCATGTTTTCTTTGAAACTCCTCTCTTGAGCCTCCATCTGTTGATGCTGTTCTTGTAGTTTCTGTCTTGAAAGCTCCTGTTCCCTCTCAGCTGCCTCCTTCTTGGTTCTCTCCTCTGTTACAGGAAAGATTTAGAAAGGGAAGAAAGAAACAAGCAAAGACTGTAATGTACTTTCCTGAGCTCAGAAACAAAACCAAACCTGAACCTTAGGGCAGGAAATCAGAGAATTCACGCAGTTCTGTACCATCAAGGGCACATTTCAGAAAGTGATGGGAAAGACCACACCCTTCAGGCTCAGAGATGACCTCCACACCCCATTTCTTCACATAGCGTAATGTGCATTCCAAATAGAAGAGACACTCAGAGTTTTGGGAAGATTTTCCTGTCAAACCTGTCAGAGAGCATTACAGGAATCTAACTACCTCCTGGGAGCTGATTCTTGCCCCTTTACCTACAATGGCCTTCTCCCCAATGGTGAGGGCTTTATCTGCCTGCAGGATGGATTTTTCTGTTGCTGCCTGTAACTCCAGGAACCTCTGAAAGACATCACCTGCCTGTAGAAACAATAAGAAGAAAAGAACTTAGATTTCCTGGGGGACCACTTCTTCAAAAACAAATGCATCCATATTGTTCTGTCTTCACAGTTAAAATTCCATTCTGGCTGCCTACAGAGTGACCAAGCTCCTCAGTGTGACCTGAGACCATCCATATCTCCTGCTTCCTGCCTTGCTTCAACCCCTCTCCCAGTTCTCCTTTCCTCCACCTGCTCTGGGCTCCAGCCAATCTGAATGATGTTCAGTACTGCTAACCACAATCCCTGAGGCTTTCAAGTGTTTGTTTCCCAATGTGAAAGGCTGCCTCTGGTCTATTCTACAGGTTTCTCTTGCTACTGGCTGTAACATTGGACCAGTTATTGGATCCACTGGGCTTCTCAGTACAGATCAGCCTTGAAAACAAAGGCTCTGACTGACTTTTGTGAAACACCAGCATCTGACACATTGCACATTGCATGGATGAAGAAATAAATAAGTTCTTTCTATCTTTCCCGAATTTTTGAACTCCATAATATCTTGGAAAATGAACATTTCCACGCACAGGAATACATAATAAAGAGTGAAAATTAGAAACCTAAGTGCAGTCAGAGTGTAGCTCAGTGGTAGAACACTTGTCTAGATTCTTCAAAGCCCTCTTTTTGATTTTCAGCTCTGGTGAAATGTGGGGCAATGAAGGCATCATGATTTCTTATCACTCATAAGTGATACTGTGTCCCTTGACTATTCTCTAACAACTCCTCACATCTCTGTTCTTCTCACCTTCACTCCTTTCCTGGGCACTTGCCAATAGTCCTGTTCAACCTTTTTCTTTGCTTCCATGTAGAGCTTGTAGCCTCCAGGGACAGAGAAAGTGCCGGCTGAAATGCTTTCCATTAGGGCCTTGGAAAGCTGATTAAGTTTATCCTGGCAGTATTTTTCAGAGGCTTCTTCATTCTTCTGCAGGAAACATTTCATCTTCTCGTCTATTATTTTCTGCAATGGAATTATAGAGACAAGTCACTAGAAAGTAGGAATGGAAAAGATAAAACTCCAGAGGACATGGGAAAATATCAATGTAACATTATTAATCATGAGAAAAGCATTCTAGTGGAGTAAGACCTAAGATGAATCAGAAATCCAAAACCTGACTTATTCACAACTGTGAAGACACTCTGCAAGTCTATAGGAAACTTTGTCAACCTTCCTGGACCACAACACACTCATCTGTGAGATGAAGGGATTGCTTTCCACAGCCTCTGTGGTATCTAGCAGCTGTGGAATCCTGATATTCAATCTTCAATGATACAGTGATACAAGGAGTAATCTGAGATGAACAGTGGCTTGAAAGACGGTCCAGTAAGAGAAACTCTGGTTCCTAGGAGAAGGAGAGTAAGCACAGAAAAGGAAACAGTATAGGGATGACTTGTGGGTTCTCCAGGTCAGCAGTTAGCCTATAGAAGAATTTACCAGTATCACAAACATTCAGGAGGATATCTATGTAGATGGTGCTTCAGTATCAGAGTATTATGGAGGATATATATTCTGGGTTTTCTTCAGTTATCCGTGATATTTCTAGACAAAGTACCCAAAGTTTGGAAGCAGGGAGAAGAGGGATATATATAGTTGTTGGTGACTGTAGTCCTCATGAGAATCCAGTGTTTTATCCTTAAATCCGGGAGAAGACCAATGAGGTCCATGAAGAACCAATAGGTTTCACTCTTCAAGGAGAACCACCATAAAAGCTAATAACTGAGAAAATTACCACTAGCTCCTTCTGAAACTCCTGATTCTCATCCTTGAAGGAGAGCTCCATGAAGACTGCAATAGCTTCCTTCTCGCTGGCTGTGTGTCCCTCCAGCAGCTCCTGGAGCGAG
>PVKS010025949.1:18488-29328 GCA_004027875.1 Aplodontia rufa | reverse complement strand
AGAAGAAAGGGATTGAAGGGAAAGGAGGAGGGAGAGGAAAGAGGGAGAACTGCAGAATGAAATTGGCCAAATTATGTTATATATATATATAGCATAATATATATATATATATATATATATATATATATATATATATATATACACATGTATGACTATATCACAGTGAGCTCCACTTTTTTGTATATTTATAAAGCAGCAGTTTTCTAAAAACAATAAATGGAAGGAAAATCAATAGAGGAAGGGGATCAGTGGGAGGAGATCAAGGAGAGGGAAAGAGAAAGTACTGGGGACTGAAATGGAGAAATTCTATTCTATGCCTCTATGATTAGGTCAAAATGAACACTGATATTACATATAACTATAATGCACTAATAAAACCATAAAACGTGGTACTAGTGCAAAGATAGATGCATCAACAGGAGAAATAAAGATAATAATAATAGCCTCTCACATACATAGAAATTTCACAACTTCACATAGGATTAATATGGCACCACCAGTCAGGAAGTAGTTGGGTTGGAGAAAATGGACTCACAAACAATATGGAAAAATAGACTTGGATCCATATTCATGGCATAGACCAAGGCCATAGACCAATATGATCTATCCAAAATTTAAAGCCTTCACATGCATGATAAAGCTATAAATTAAGACAAGAAGATATGGGATGTTTTCAGATAATATTGAAAAAACCTTCAAAGCACATATCATAAAGCAAAAGATTTATATACTTAATTATATCAGTAATAAGGATTTCTGTTTAACAAAAAAACACCATAGACACTGTTAACAGATGGATACCAGACTGGGAGAGGCATTTGCATTATCTGAAAACAACATAGAATTAAACCTAGAAAATACAAGGAATGCCTACAAATTAACAAGAAAAAGACAAGAAGCCCACTAGAGAAAGTAAGTAAAAGCTATGAGTCAGTGAGGTACCGAGGGAAAAATCTGGAATGATAATATGAACACAAACAGATGTTCAACCACATTAGTAATCAAAGAAATGCAAATCAAAATAAAAAATAAAATACCACTTTACGTTCTTCAGATTGCTAAAAATCAAAAAGGAGTATAATTGCAAATACATTGTGAGACTGTGGGAAAGCTGCACACACACCTGACAAGAGGGTAAAATGATGTCGTCATCTGGAGTGCAAAGTGACAGTAAAAAGTGGAGGACACGTCGTCAGTGACCCAGCAATCTATTTCAGAGAAGCTCAAACAGGGCCCTGGAGGGATGCCTTTGAAGATGTTCATTACAGCACTCACGGTGGTGGCAGGGAATTGGAGGCTTTCATTAGCATGGGAATGGATTTGTAAAACATGATGAATGCAAACTAAAGATTATTTTGCAAGAGAATTTTGTGAACTAGATGCATACATAATAATATGAATACTTCCAAAAGCAGTATTGAACAACAAAATTAAGAAAATAAATGAGATCCAGAGCACATAAAACAGCGTTATGCATTTCTCCATACACACATCCAAGGACATTCATAGTCAAAGACACATGTCTATACGCTGGGTTGGAACATACAGGGAGGTTGAAAATAGGGATCAGAACCAAAGTAATTTAAAAGTAAAATTAAAATTGTGTTTTGCTGGGCTGGAGCAGTGGCTCAGCAGGTGGAGCACTTGCCTGACATATGTAAGGACCCGGGTTCAAACCCTAGCACCACATACATAACTAAGGGTCAGAGAAACAAAGGCCAGGTGCAGAAATAAATAAAAATTTATTTTCTTACTCTCTCCCTCCATCTCTCTCATTAAAAAAAAATAATTTGTTTTAAAACAACTGTTTTACATGACCTAGAAGTGGTATTGTGCAATGAAATGACTAAAAAATATTTAGAATTCATATAGAACTCAACATACATGTGATGCTAATTTAGGGAAATCTTTCCAGGGATAGAAAAGATCCTATTTAAGGGAAAAATTTCTGCCTGCATGCTTAAAGAATTAGGGATTGTGAAAGGCTTTAGATGTACTACTTTAATAATTATTCTTATTGCATATATTCATACTTTAGGCAATTTCTTAATAATTATTTCTAATATTAGGTCAATGATATTTTTCTAAGAAATTTATTTTTAATACTTTTTAATTTTATATTCCACAAATGTATTTTTCTGAAATGTTATTCAAAGTTACATTTTAGGGTTAATAAATTCATAATTGGTGACACTTTCATTGACTTTGCTCTATAGACCATTATAGTTTGAATTGAGAAATTACTTTATCTAAGGTGCTAGTATAACCAGGAAATAGTCAAAACTGTTAAATGGGACATGTTCTGAGTTCCATTTTGTTGGTGTTAACTCCAACAGAGTGAAAGACACTGCCTTCTTTCCATTCAGGCATTCCATGAGAAGTATTTTAATAAAACAAAACTCATTATTTAAATTATTAATTATTTTAATGTTTCAAAATTCCATTCATTTCCACTTATGTATAAGAGCTGAATCAAAAGTTCCTTCCTACGTATGGAGCTATTCCTAATTTCACAATTTCAAGAAGAAATCTTGTTTATCATTTACTCCATTGAGTCCCATTCTAAGCTCAGTAGGCATAAATTTAAGTATCTCTCTGGTGCAACTGTTTTTTTTAATAATTTCAAATCACAAGAATCCTTAAAAGCTATAGATTTTTGGTATTTCTTTTGCTGAATAACTTGACTAAAGATTTCCAATTGAGTCTTAACAAAATGCAATCACGATTTAGAAAATTTGTTAACAGAAAATCAATATCATTTTAGGACACTCAGGCTCATTTACCAAGTACTCCTTTAAAAGTGGAAACATTTCTAGAATCTGATTGATGTTGTATGACAAAGAGAGAAAGTGTATACTGAAATATTTTATAATGTTCAACTCTAATCCACCACAGACATTTGGAAGTTAATTACTTCAACAAAGGACATGCATAAATTTGTAGAATAATGTGATCCAGACAAGATTATGAATTATTTGTGCATCTTACTGTATACAAATGCAGGGTTGTTCTCATAGGTTTTGCTCCATAGTTTCCTTCAAGTATGAGCGTATTTTCACCACAGAAATGTGCTCTACTAATATTTGTATTCTTATAACCACAAAGGAAATAACTTTGTCTTTTAATTTAAACTCAAATTATAATACCTTTTGCAATGTTAAGCATTGCAAAATAAAATAGAATGGACTTCCAGAAATTGCTTCCAAATATTTAGTTAAAAATATTGTGGAAATCAATATGAAGATTCCTTAAAAGACTACAAATGAAGGATTTAGCTCAGGGGCTGAGCATTGTCTAGCACTTACCAAGTCCTGGATTCAATCCCCAGTACCTAAAACAAAACAACAACAACAAAAAACAAACAAAAAGACCCCAGATGGAACCAAATGGAAACACCAAATGACCCAGTGATATCACTTGGTAGAATCTTTCCAAAAGAATTAAATTTAGCATACTGCAGTGACACATACGTACCCAGATTTATGGTGGCATAACTCACAACAGCAGTTGTGGAATCAGTCTACATTTTTGTCAACAGAGGACAGCATAAAGAAAATGTGGTATATTTAACAAATGGAGTTTTATTTAGCCATAAAAAATGAAAGCATGTCATTTGCAGGGAAATGGATGGACCTAGAGAGCACTATGTTAAGTACATAGGTCAGATGCAGAAAGTCAAGGGTCGTATGTTTTCTCTCATTTGTGGAAGCTAGAGAGATAAAAGATTAAAAAAGTGGCCTCATGAAAACGGAAGGGAGACCAGTAAAGTTGAGGAAGGGGATGAAGAGAAGAGAGGCGGAGAGAGTAAGGGATGCACTGGGAATGAAATTGACCAAATTATGTCATGTGCATGTACAAATATATCACAATGTGTTCCATTGCCATGTGTATTTGTAAAACTGGTCTGGAGACCACTGAGGACTGGAAGGAGTCAGCTGCCCTAGTGACTAGTGTTTGAGTACAATTTGCTGTAATCCCTGAGAATTCTACTTTATTTCCTTCAAGGGAATATATTAGTTATACTGCGTCTGAAAAGGACGAGGAAAAGAAAGAGGGGCTATAGTGAGTCATCTCTCAGATTTGCCATGTGTCCAAGTCAGATATCTGTTCCCATACTCCCAGATCAGCTGGTGCTACAGGGTGGAGGTCCACAACACCTTTCCTGCTTTATTTGACATAGTCGTTATTGACGATACTTCATAAAGAAATGGAAAATCCAGATGGATAGAGGCAACAGACACACTCCAGGACTATCCTGGGCAAGCTGGAAGGAATAGGCACTCTCCCTCAGTGACTATTTGGGTAAAAGGAATTGCTTTCTTGGAGGAAGTACTAAGCATACCTATTCAGCAAACTTCCCATTACCAGAGCTAATGGAGATGGATTTTAATACCAGTAGAAACTAAATTATATCAGTTTCCCTCTCCTCATTATCATGGCCACATGCCATTCCAATGTTTAAAAGATTAAATATGTAGGGCTTAGAGATCCAGAAAGTCTATCTCCAGAAATCATTTGTGGCTGGGACAGGAAATACATTTAATGCCTTCTGCGTAGGCTTTTAGGCATGTTTTGAAAGTTTTAATATCCCTTTTTTGATACCAAACTGGCATTGCATAAAAAGGTTCTTTGTCTTTCTCAGTATCCTGGTGGTAACCTGTTTGCTTTGCTTACAGTTTGTGGTTTCGATTTCTAAACAGTCCCTGTGTTTTTCCTTGATACCTAGACATAGTGCTCATATTGATTTGTAAACTCTGATTTTGGCATATTTCCTTGATAAACTTTAGATGATTCCTGGGTATGCTAACATGACATCTCTGGATAAATGTTTCTTCCTATTCTAGTCAGCCTGGGTTCCCTCGATTCCTTTGGCTCACTCGTCCCTTTGTTAATGCGGGCAGTGAGCCTTCCCCCTGCATACACAATCATTGCTTGCAATGGTTGTTTTTAGTTCTAGGACAGGAATCCTGATACTCTTGTCTCTCTGCCTCTTTCAAATTCTGGGCATATATGCTTATGGTAATTTTTAGTTTCCTGTTTTGCACTTGTGGATAAAAATGAGAACTTCGGGACAACAAACACAAACATGAGTCATATACTGTTATGTTTTAGATGTAAGGTATCCCTCAAAAGTTCATGTGTGTTGGGGCTGTAGCAGTGGCTCAGTGGTTACAGCGCTTGCCTGGCATGCGTGAGTACACGGGTTCAAACCCCAGCACCCACATACATAAATAAGTGTCAGAGCAACGAAAGCCATGTGAAAAACTCAATAAAAATGGATTCTCTCTCTCTCTCTCTCTGTCATTCTCTCTAAAAAGAAAAAAAAAAGTTCATGTTTGAGACAATGCAAGAACGTTTAGCGATGAAATGATTGGGTTGTGAGAGCCTTATCCTAATCAGTGCATTAATCCCAGTAGCTATTAACTGGGTGGTAACTGTAAGCAGGTACAGTGTGGCTGGAGGAGGTAGGTAGGTCCCTGAAGGATGTGCCTTTGGGGTATATATTTTGTCCTTGTTAATTCATGCACTGTCTCTCCCCCGCACCTCTCCCTCTCTTTCCGGGTGTCTTGTTCCCAGCTGCTTTGCTCCATAACACTCTTCTACCATGATGTTCCCAAAGAATGGTCGGCAATCTGTAAAATTGTGACCTCCAAATAAACCTTTCCTCCTCTAATTATTCTCATCAGATCTTTGGATACAGCAGTGAAAAATCCGAATAAAACACATTCTAAAGAAAATGGTGGTCAAAAGGCAGCAGTAGAAGGCAACTGAGTCCTGCACTCTGACAACACAGGACGAAGGAATGAATGGCAGGGACACTTCCAATGGTGTTGACAGTGTGACAAAACACAACCTGGGTTGGAAAATCCATCCCTGTGCTGGATAGCTGTGATACCTTGGGCATATGTGCATAATTATGGAACTTCAAAGAAGGACTGAATGTTATTTTCAGGAAGTCAGGGGAGGTTTTTCAAAGACCGGAGCAAGAGAGCCAGGACAATTGGAGAAAGGATGGAATGTTCCATACGGGGAGGGCAGGATGTGAAAGTCCTAGCAAGTTGAAGACGCAGAAGTTGAAATTTTAAAATCCTGTAAATTTATGTACATTAAAGGACAGAAAAGGAGGGGGATATGAGAAAAAAATTGTTTTAGGATTGTAGAGTTTTTCTCTTTTATTATTGCCAGTAAAACATAATTTGTGGTTAAAGTGTGAAGGAATTATGTTGACTCTACTGAATTCTTAAAACTAATGTTTTCAGTAGGAGTTTTCCTCTGTTTTGCTTATTGTGTTCATCTTGAATACACACATGAACACAATATCAATTTGATTATAATAATTGAGGTCACCACATCTCTTAGCAAATTATTATTATTTTGAACATAAGTATGACTTTCCTCCAAATGTGGAAAGTGTGAACTGTTATTAATTACCTGCTTTCTCATGATGTCTTCACCTTCACCCTACTGAGTGCCTTGAGATAGCCCTCATCAATGCAAGCCTTTATTTTATTCTAACCAAGCTGTGTGCCTGAATATTTACAAGTGATAAGTAAATGCTATATAAGAACAAATGGAGAATGGTGGGGGTTGTCATGTCTATTTTAAAAGACAAGTCCATTTTTATTTCATAGAAGAGGATAGATATTCTCCCTGAGCAAGCCATGCACCGTTGGGCACAGAGTTGCTGTTGTCTCGTGTGCCTTCTGTTCTTCTTGGCTCTGCCCTGGCTATGTGGATAGCTGCTTCCATGGAAAGCTAGCCACAAGTCAGAGGGTGGGGGACAAAGTTCCTTAGACCCTCCAAACGTTGGAATTGCATTGGTTGTACAAATTAAATCACCTCTAATTTTATGCAAATAAGAGTTGGTACCATTTCCCTGTCTTCGTTGGTTGCAAACAGGACAGCAATGTCCTTTTCAATTTCCAAGCTGCAGTCTGTTTTGTAGAGTAGGTAAGGAGGTTAGAAATCTACAGTTAATCTCAGATCATCTATTTGACATAATATCTGCTGCAAGCTGCTTCTCCTTTTGAGGGTGAAAAATGGGGTACAACTTGTGTGACTCACTCATCAGGGTGGCCAGGTTCAATGAGATGATGTCCATGAAAAACCTTCCAAATGCGCAAAGCACTAGGCGTGATTGAGGTGGCATGTGTATTTATCAGTAAGCTAATTTATAAACAGAGGCATAAAATTGACTCATTTAAATATATTGGTCGTTTTGAGCAGTGGTTTCTCACATGATTAAATTTAATTCTCTTCAAGGTAAATACATAATCTGAGAGTTTTTACTGTCTTGATTAAGTTGTAATTCTTTTTGTTTTGTTTTTATTATCTGAATCTAGCTAGGATAAACATTTATGAGTATGTGTGTGTATATAAATATACACATAGAAATACATATGCATATTTATATGTATATTTAAATAGTAAATACTAAGAAACATACAGAGAGGATGTAATTTCTCTAGTGTGGTATGGGTAGAGATAGTGTTGGATTAAAAATGTATTTATTGTGTATCAAATAGTATAATAAAAGTTATATATGAATTAGTTTATTGAGTATTTAGAATGGCCTTATGGGTTAGATTCAATTCTATTTAATACATTAATAGACTAAGATCTAGAGAGCTTAAGTTGGTTCTTAACCAACAGTACATCATTTTCACCCTTTTGGAGAGGTGGTATTGTGTAAGATCATATATTTTATTTTGAATCTCATTGTCACGACTGATAGGCAGACTAAAGGTAAACCCAAAGAATAATTTGTCTTAAATATCTTGAAATCAGGGAACTTCTTATTTCTTTTTTTCTATTTGCAACATTACCAAGTACTGAAAACATTGCTAAAGGCTTCTTGTGAATGTTTAAAATATATGAGACTTAGTTTCTTTTCTTGCAATGAAATTAAGTAAATGTTTACCAACAGGATGTGGTAAAGATCAGATGAACTTTGTGGAGCATTTGTTATAGAGCTTAGTAGGGTAAAAATGCTCAGTGAAAGTCATTTGCTATTACGATTTTTTACTGTAACTGTTATTACCAAAATGATACTTTTAGAACTTAGTACTATTACAAAAATAAATAAGACAAGACCCCTGATTTCAGGGTGTTTAAAATAAACTATTCAGTGAATTTTTCCTTTAGTATTACATCATTATTGGTGAGCATAATCTAAAAAACGTCAGTAGCCTTAGTTCCAAATCATTGGCCTCCTTTTTGCCTCTACTCATTACTAGCCTAGTTTGCTTGCAATTTCCCTTCCCTTTGGGTCCAGTGAAGACCCCTCACACAACTGAGTCTTACATTCTTCTACAAGATATGCCCACATGGGCTGCTCTGGGGACACCTTGCTTTTAACCAGGCATATGCTAACCCTCTGTCCTTCACTGCTTTTTGGAAGAACTCCATAACGTGAAATAGAATAATCAAAAAAGAAAGGGATGTATATATTTTTTAAATTTAGCATCATTTTTTTAAAGAAAGAGGAGACAGCAAGATAGAGAGAGAGAGAGAGCGAAAGAGAGGGAGAGAGAGAAGCAATTTTTATTTAGTTTTTCATGTGACCTTCATTTCTCAGAAACTTTGTTGTGTACATGGTGCTGGGGTTTGATCTCACGTACTCACACATGCCAGGGAAGTGCTATAACCGCTGAGCCACCACTCCAGCCCCCTAGCACCTTTTATTTTTTAAAGAGAGAATTAATTTTATTTGTTTATTCATTTGGTTTTTGTTTGTATTTTTAATGAGAGCTTCAGAATTAGTGAACAAGTCCTGTGTATTAGACCTTGTGGAAATAGACCATATCTGCTTTATAAACCACTATCTAGAGCTTAAGAGAGTACTTGGAACATAGTTGATACTTATCAAATAGTTGAATTGATAAATTTTCCAACTTCATCTTCACAACTCTAACAGGTAGGGTTGTCTAGTCACACTGATAAAATGTGCTTTATTAAGTAATGTACCAAGGTCACAGAGATTGAGTCAAGATCCTAATCTAAACACTCTGACTCCAGTGAATGCAATCCACAATGCCAAGATACCTTTGTGTCTCAATGGGAAATATGGGCCTTCATATATAGCTATTGTGGTTTAAATGTTTCCTCTGAAAGTTCTTGGGTAGAAAACTTAATCAGAAAACTCAAAATTTGATGGAATTTGGAGGTGGAGCCTTTGGGAGATAATTAAGATTAGCTGAGGTCATGAGAGTAGGGCTCTCTCATGGCATTCTTTTCATGAAAAGAGGAAGAAACCCAAGCTAACACCCTTGCTCTGTCTTACATGTGATACCCACTAGCATATGATTCTATTCAGGTTTCAAATGGGCAAATCCCCACTGTATCTCTCTCTTTCTTTTTGATACTGAGGCTTGAACCCTAGCATACTTTGCTATTGAGTGACATCCCCAGCCTTTTTTAATCTTATTTTATTTTTTAAAGTATTGAGATGGGGGGTCTCTCTAAGTTACTGAGGTTGGCCTCAAACTTGTGATACTCCCATCTCAGTCTCTGGAATCATTGGGATTTTAGGTGTGCACCACCACACCAGGTTTATTCAGGCCATAATTGGATTGGATGAGGGCCACCCAGACTGTGATAGGCCATCGATTTTTGCCCACTCTGATTCAAGTGTTAATTTCATTTAGATCTAACTTCACAGACACACCCAGAAATAATGTTTAACCAACTATTCAGGGCACTCTATGACCCAGTTAAGTTGACAGAGGAACTTAATAATCACAGATAAATTTGGCTTGCCTGTTTCCCATTCACAGCATTCCTTAGGATATTATATGATTCTTGCTGTTCTTTCATTAATTCATTTGTTCATTCACTCACTGGTTGAGAGCCCAGATAAACTGATTTTCTCTGATCAAAATCTTGATCTTGCTTCTTGTGTGACCATATATGTTACTTAATCTCTCTGGACTTCTTTTATTTTAAAAAGGGAGATAATTATAATGTCTGTCATGGATTAAATATATTAAAATCTGCAAAATGATTAAGGTATACCTTGTCACATAGTAGCTACCTTAAGTTTATTATTCTTGTTATTGTTATAATTGTCTCACTTATCATTTATTTGTTGGGTATACTGTATGCCAGATAGTATGCTATGTGCTAGATAGAACATAGGCGACGTTGGACTTTATAGTTCATTAGGGAAAACAGACATAGTGAAAAGGAAGAGGTGAAGTGCAATTTATAAGTCATAGAGCAAGGAATTGGAAAGGGACTTGGGAGCACAAACCAGAGGCTTCCACAAATCAGGAATTTGTGCAAAGAAGAGACAGTAAAGCTGAGGCCCCAAATTTAAGCAAAAGGTGAGCAAACAGGTGGAGCATATAGGCCCACCCTTAACTTTTGCAGGGTTTAGGGGAAGCCCACAAATAAAGGTTACAAATTATTGAAGGAAATGGAGACCAACCCTGAAGCATCCCCCAGAAGACAAAGCCAGTTAGGTCTTGAAAGTCACCCTGACCTTGGTAGAATTATAAACATTACATGGAACTGGGGCCATTTCTTGTCCATGTTTATAGTAGAAAAAAATGAAACTTAAGCTCAACTAATCAGAAAGTCAACTAATTTATATAACAAAGGAGTCTTCAGGGTTATGAACCCCAAAAGGCAAATGCATTAACTATAGCCAACAAAATAGTTTCTTTACTACACTTCTGCATGTACCCTTTAAAAGCCTGAACCTCTTTTGGTTTGGTGCTTACCAATTCATGAACTATTCTTTGCTGAAATAATTTCTAAAATTTTTGTTTCTTGTGTACCAGTTTATCTTTTAACAATATCAAATTCTGTATATTTGAAAGGTATAATCAAGCTAATG
>PVKS010025949.1:0-18388 GCA_004027875.1 Aplodontia rufa | reverse complement strand
GTACAGGGACTGTGGGTCCCTTGCTCCCTCCTTGGTCCAGGCAGGCTCCCTTAGCTTTCTACCCTTAGCACCTTCAGCACCAGATGGAGCCTTGGGTTCACAACTGTGACCAGAAACATGACCCGTGCAAGCCCATCTCCTTCTCTGCCAGCCCTCAGACCTGTGGAAAGGCTGATTTGCAGGACCCTGGAAGAGAGCTTGAGGTCACACAGGTAGGGAATTCTGGGGTTCCAGGTGCCAAGACTGAGGTCTGCAGTGGAGATGCATGACCTCTTCCACCCCAGTGGGCTCCTTGGAGTCAGTAGGAACACCATTAGGTCTAAATGAGGCCTCTTAAGCAGTGCTCTCAAACTTTGAGATTTGTAAGATTTATTTAAATGAACTGGATCTCTGATTCAGTTGGTCTTGATTATGGTCTAAGAATTTTAATTACTAACAAGTCATAGATAATGCTGATGCTGTTGTTTCGGAACCATTTGAGAACCATTGTTCTAAGGGTGGATCTAGAAAGACTCCCTGTTGCCCAGGTTCAAAGGAGAGGCATGCACTGATTCCAAGAGTGCTCCTAGTAGAAGAATAACCTGGAGACAAGGGAAGACAAGGTGTATATGGATCCGGTCCCCACATTTCTCAAGCTCTGGCCATTGCAGTCACTCCGGCACAGGCCAGGCTGCTCAGTGGTTGACCACAATGTGTCTATATGGTGATATTGTCCATGAAATTACTTCTGGCCAGATTGCCTGGGTCAAATGCCAACTTCTTTGGGATAATTATTCTTTTCTTGTTATCATTACCATAACAGCAGAGATCATAAATCCCAAATCTGAAGGACCTAACCTGTGTCCTATGTACATTTTTTCCTTTAGCGATTCCTACATTGTTATTGTTATTCAGTTGCTGTGTCCTGGCCTGTACATGGTATGCCTCTAAGCTGGTACCTTTCGTAATGAAACACCCAATGGATCAGGTTGCCTAGTAATCCATATAGGACTCATCAGATGAGTAAAAAATAACATGTTTAGCTTCTTCCAGGAACTATCTGTTTACTCTGCTTTGGCGGCCAGAATTACATTAGGGCTGAAACTTAGCTGTGGAGATCAATACCAAATGGATTTATTTAGCACGTGCAGGAGAAAATGGCACAATTGTCTGTTAACCCAATGACATTTTGTGCTGTTATTGAAAGTTCGTTTTTTAACTGATGTCTCTGCACTGGAAGGTTGAACTTTGAAATATTAGGCATTCTCACTGAAGCAGAGGTTGTAGCACATGAGTCTGAACATTCAGTATTTTTCTGTACATGTTTCTAAACATTGATGCTATGCTTTTAGACTTAGGCCACACAGATTTTTGCCCTCTCCCCTCTCTTTTTATGCTTAAGTCTGTGCACCTTCTATCTTAATTTCTTTTTTTATTAAGAAATTTAGTTACTGTACAATCAAAAATGCATCCAAAGTAACAATATGATATGTATATATATTCTTTTCTTTATTTTAAATTTTTTATTTTTGAACAACCTTACAAGATTTTAACAAAATAATATAAAATGTGTATAAAATGTGTATATATTCTGGATATTGCAATTATCCCCAGGAGTGTCCCCCCCCAATTACCCTCCCTTATCCCTCCCTTCCCCTTCCCATTATAACTCTAAAAAAAGTATTAGATTGTAAAGCATTACATCTTATCTGGATTTAACTCTTAAGTCAGATTTACCCCCTAGATCCCTCCCTCCCTTTCCCCTCCTCCACCAGCCCCCTCCCCCGTCCTTCCTGATACATATCTATGATTGCCCTAGATTATGTGTTGCTAGGCCTTTGCTCCATTTAATACATGAGATTGACTGCCTTTCACACAGGTCTGATTTTAGCTCCAGCCTCCACAAATGAGTGAAGACATTTGACCTTTGACTTTCTGGATTAGGCTAACTTCCCTCAACATGATTTCTTCCATTGCCATCCATTTACTTTCAAATGCTGCAATATCATTTTTTCTAATTGCTGAGCAGAACTCCATGATATGTGTGTGTATATATATATACACACACACATACACACACACACCCCCCATGGTTTTTTGATCCATTTATCCAGTGAGGGGCATCTGGGTTGGTTCCATAATTTAGCTATTGTAAGTTGAGCTACTATGAACATAGATTTTCCTGTGTCCAGGAAGTCTGATCTTTCCTTCTGTTAAGTCATATGCCAAGGTCACTTTCTCCAGATGGATGTTCTGATTTATTTTTCCAGAATCCAGACCAATAGGAAGCTCATCAAATTATACAGACCTGGGCTGGTGCCAGATTCCAGGCTGGATCAGAGCAGCATAGAGAATTGCAGAGTTTATAGAAGTAGTGTAGTCTAAGAGGCGGATGCAAACTGAAGATCTCTGTAATAGGATAATGATCCGAGGGATAAAAGAAAAATAATAGGGTATGGCCATAGGTGGATAGAACAAGGGGGAACTGCACATAGAATGACACCAAGTGATGTGTTTAGATATGGCTGTGGGCTCTGGCCACAAACCTTGCACTGGGCTGCTGGTTGAGGAATGAATTAGACTGATCCCACTAATTATATACAGTAGTGCTCTATACACCTCAATCTTACACACCTTGATTAAAACTTGCTTTGGTCTATTTCAACGATAAATGGACTCAATGACTCCAGTGAAAATATTTTGAAATAGTTGTTTGTAGTCACATAATTTCCTTCAATCAAACAGAAGGAAAAAAAAAAGACTCCAAAAACTTATGCAGCATTTCCTGCCCTAAGGGATAGTGCAAGGTTATTTTCATGGATAATTAGAGAGTATCAGAACAACTGTTATTTTGGCAGGTGCTTAGAATTCTGTTAACCAGGAATGATTCAGAGCTGCCATTTCATTCCAAGGGGACGCAGCAGAATAGTATCCCATTGTGTGGAGGTTTGTTTATTGTTCACCAATTAAAAGACATTTGAATTGGTTCTCATTTGTGGCAATTTTGAACAATCCACTACACAATTTATGCATAGGTTTTGGAGTGAACATAAGGTTTTATTTATCTAGAATAAGCATCCAGAAGTGAGATTGCTAGGTCATATGGGTTAACGTATGTTTCACTCCATGAGAAACTGTCAAATTGTTTTTTATAGTGACCGTTTTACATTCCCACCTGCCATGTATGAGAGTTCTTATCAGTCTGTGTTCTTGTCATTATTTGGTATTTTCAGTATTCTAAATTTTGGAGTTCTAATAAATGCTAATGGTATTTCATTGTGGATTTAATTTGATTTTCCCTAATAATTAATGATATTAAGAATCTCAGAATTTGCCTCATTTGTACATCTGTTCAAAATTTTTGAGGATAATCCCTCAAGAATTGAAATTCTTATCAATTTCAATGCACCTGCTCCACTTGCTTTTATCAGTCTTCTAATAGTTGCTTTATGTGTCATCCCGCTTTTAATTGTACTTAGTGGTAAAGGTGGAGTTAAATGTGTTTAAATATTTTGCCTGTAACCAGACATTCCAAACCTCCTGAAGGTTTGTCTCTACTTATTTCCTTTCACATTACTCTTTGGCCCTTTCTCCTTACTCTCCAAGTCATGTTCATTCTCACTACCCATCAAATAGCTCCAGTGGCTTCCATATTGCTGACTGCAATCAGATTTTATTTGATATTAACAGTAGACTTTAAACATTTTCATTCTTGAAACACTCTCTTCCCTTGATTTTCATGATATACTAATCTTAGTTTTCCCTCCTACTTACATGCTGATATCTCTTCTGTCTCCTTTGAAGAATAAAAATCCTTAGCTTAGTTATTAAATATTGGAATTCTTCAAGGATCATTAGTAGAAATTCTTTTCCTTTATTCTCTCTTCTCTCCCTGAGCAATTTCATCTGTGCCTAAGGCTTCAGTATCTATATGCAGATGGCTTATAAACTTACATCATCAGTTTGGATTTCTCCTCTGAGCTCCAGACATTAAAGTCCATCTGCCTCCTTGATATTAAACTGTACATTGTCAGGAATGATCCCATGATCATCCATTTAAAATCTTATTATTCCCAGTTTTCTATATCTATTCTGCTCTGTGGTACCTGTCATACCTGATATCCTTCTTCCCTTAATCCTTCAATAACTAAAGTTTCACAGTTGATTTCCACTCTTAAATACCCCTCAAGTGTGTTTCACATTTCTTTAGTTCCCTGTCACAACCGCACGCTGAGCCTACATATCTTTCACCAGGATTTTCACAATCATCCTCTGTCTGATTGCTCTGAACCCCATATTTCTTCTCCAGTCCAATGAACTCATTGACAGGGTATTCTGAATATGTCAGTCTGGCTGCTTAAAAACACTTTGCTTTTGGAATGAATAATTCTTACCTTGGACCACAAATCTGCATCTGATCTGGTGCTTGTCTGACTTTCCAGCTGAATCAGTTAGCTTATTCACACATGCATTCAACAAATGCTTATTGAGTGTCTGCTGTGTGTGAGAAACAGTTCCAGTTGCTGTGCATATAGCAGGGAAACAAAAGTCCTTTATTTCATTGCGATTACATTCTAGTGGGAAGACACAGACATGAAACATTATAAACAGCATGCCATTTGGTAAGGAGTGAAATATGCAAAATGTGTCACTGTATGGAGACAGAGAATTATGGGGGAGATGTGATTTTAATGCAGCTGCCAGGGACAGTCTCACTGAAAAGGTATAATTGAGAGAATGAGTGAGAAAGCCAGGCCAAAATCTTAGGGAAGAACATTTCAGACTTTGGGAGCAGGAAGTGCAGAGGCTTTGGGGCAAGAGTGTGCTTGGATGCCGAGGGATCAGTGAGAAAGCTGGTGTGGTTCAGAGGCATGTCATGAGGAAGATGCTCAGGCCCATTTCTGTAGGGTCTTGTAAGCCACGATATAGACTGGAGGTTTTATTTTGCATCAGACAAGAAGACATTGGTGGGTTTTAAGCAAAAACATGCTTAAAGATCACCTCATCCTCAGGCAATCTTTTGTACTAGGGCTCCCAGTTGAAGTCAAAGCTCTCTCTATTCTCTCCTCTTTCCTTTCTCATTCCTTTCACAGGTATAAGACCTGTATTACAATCTGAAGCCTTCCTCTTCCTTCTCCTCCTACCTCTGACCCAGAAATGCTTTGAGCTTTTGACTCCATTTTAGCATCTGCTTGAAATATCCACTGGACACAATCACCAACCACCAGGTGTTCCAAAGCAAAATCTGTGTTCTTTCATTGTGCTTCCTTAAACTCTAAGATGCACTGGTTATCAAGGAAAAATTGACAGGATTTGACAACCAATTTAATTCTGTGATTCTTAAAGAGACCTGCATATGCCTGTGGCTTCAAAAATCCCTATATTTTAAAACTTATGTTGTATAGCTTGATACAGCTGTTTAGCTAAGCATCACATAATTTCAGAGCCATCTCTTTATCTGTCAGCATCCAATCAGAAGACAAAATCCCATCAGCAATTTGAAGAGCGGATAAAAACAAGAAATTGCTAACGACTAATATGTGGTTAACTGCAAAAGAAGTAAAAGAGGATTTAAAATGATACGACATAGCAAATGCAAAGAAGTTACGACCTGGAGAAAGCAAACAAGAAAGAAATTATGTACTTAGAAGAACTAACCCAAGGCTGGGATTCAGACATCCCTGCAGATGGTGTGGCTGCTGGCAAAATGGGATGACTACTGGCAGTGAAGAAACTTGTCAGAGGGAGCAGACTGGAGTGGGTTCACAGGAATGGCCCACTGAGTGGCTGAGACACTTGCTGAAAAGGATGAGAGGGCCTGGGCTGGTCTGTAGGTACAGTCTGTTGGGTGGTTTGGGAAATATGACCTGCGGGCCACAGCTGTGGCTGAGGACTGTTGAGGAGTTGGTTCTGTTGGGCCTCTCATTCCTGATCTACTGGCCCTGCTCCCAAAGCTTCACGCTGGAATCAGGAACACCAGCTTCTTCCTCCCACTGTGCTTAATACTTCTCTCCTGTTCTCTGTTGACAAAACTTAACATGGATTCAGCTCATGACAGAGATATGCTCGCAAGGTCCTGCTCCGGTGTCACAAATCAGGAACACAGAAGGATGAATTTGGAGCTAAAAGACATTAAGCTATCATATTCACAAATAAAGACCAAACAGTGTCCCAGGATGTCGCAGTTGACAATATGAGTCCTCCACCCATATCCCCTTTGCATGTCCATGCCCAATGATTGATGACCTGCTTTTATATCCAACAGCCAACACCTGTACATCAATTTCAGAAGGTTGCCCTTGGCTGCCAGAAACTGCTTTCCTGAAGCTCTTTATAATTTGTCTTTAAGGACAGCCTTTATCCAATGACTAATAGTTACAATGAAAGGGAGAGTATAAATATTTGGGTTCCCTTGTTCCCTAGTCAGGAGAGAGTGGGGTATAACTCACCTGGTCTCTGGAGCATCTCTGCAGGAGTGAGCCAAATTTCTCCCCTGCAGGACTTTCCTTGGTACTATGCTCCTGCTTGGCTTCCTTACCTGGCCTGTTCTATTTCTAAGTTTTCCTGCTTGGTTTTTCACTTCTTCCTAAATTCCATTCATTGGAATCCTCACCTTGGAGAGCCTAAATGAAGTAAGATGCTTTATAAACAAGAGTTTTGCGGTAGTGTGAGAAGAGAATAGCAAAAGAGGAATGGAATTCACTCATGGTATGTGGGAGTAAGAAATGCTGAACTAAAGGATTGACGGCACATGTGCATTGGTGTTCAGTTCCATATCCATGGTATGAATTACGGATCAGCAAGGATCAGTTCATGGTTTACATCAGCTTGTACCAGATCACTAAGAGCAGAAGTACTGTAGTAAATATATAATGCCAGAAATTTCAGGTTCTCAAGTTCAGCAATAGCTAAATTAAAGTAATTATTTAATCCAGATTCCAACATCAAAATTTTCTTAGAATACATCAGAGACTAGCTTCACAGAGACATTAGGAAATATCTTATTAAAACTGTCATTATAGAACTCACTGACAGAGTTTTGGTTAAGTATAAGGTTGGAAACAGAAACTGGAAGTTCTTAATATCATTTTGTAGAATACACTTATGCAAATAGTCATTCCTTACACAAATATTACAGAAACCCATTAAAAATAAAATTAAGTTTGAGATGATATGTTTTTTCTCTTAAATGCAACAATAGTCATTTAATTTTAGCAGACCAATATGATCTATGACATTAAAATTAATGTTAATTTGCATATTATTAATTTCAGAGTATTGTTTATATTCAATTTAAATACGGTTTAGGTTTCACCATTGTGAAAGCTAAAAGCATGCTTTATACCTAATTTTATATCTGCGTATTTTCAAATACTATTATAATAAAAATAGAAGGGAACTATTGGTAGTTTTCATAATGTATTTATTTAAAATGATACTATTTATTACTGAGATTTGAGAAATGTTGTTTTAATTTAAGTTCATTTAGCCCACTTAATTTAAAATAGAGCATCAACTTGGAACTAGTTGGAGTTGTAAATTCTCAGGTCCCGGCTAGAACTACTGAATCAGACATTCTGGCATCCGAGACCTGCAACCTGGCCCTCATGTGATTCCAATGCACACTGAAGTTTGAGAGAACTGCTCCAATCTTTCCTCTGTTCCTCTTTTAGGTTTCATCCTCCTTTGGGTGGCTATCTCTGCCTATGATCTCTGTCACTCCCAATTGTCCTCCAGTGGCATCTTTCTAGAACATATTCTCATGCCCCTCCCCCAGCAGTTTTCTTACCTGTACAGTGGGAATAATGATGGCCACGTTCAGCTATGAGGACAAGGACAGAATAAGTGTTCATTACATGGTAATCGTTACTGCTATTGTCATACACCCCACCCCTCTTTCCACTTTTGCAATGATTACAAATACTTTACAAGTTTGGGAAATTGTCTTGTTTGGTAGAGAATGATCCTCAATTAACCTCTTGGCTCTGACCATCCCTGACCATGAATTGGGAGTGAATGACTTGGGGAAGCATGGAGGGATTTATGCTGCTGGTGGGACAGTGACAACTGTCCACAGTCTTTGTTGGGAGCAGTGGTAGCAGAGTCTCTCATGGTGGGATCAGTGTCCAGCATTAGTGGTATCTGTGCGGGGCTGTAGCAAGCCCTTGGGGACCATGGTGTCATCTCTGGACTGACGTAGAGTTAATTTTGGCTCCTGCTCTGACTGTTTTGTTCTTCTTTGCTATGTTCATATTCGGTGCCTGATTTTTTGAGCTTTTAGGAAATTATGTGGGCTATTCCTAACCTTTTTACAACTCTTCATCCTTTTTTTTTCTTTTTTGACAAAAATCAGTCACTCACAGTATTTCTTATTTCCCACTAAAAAACTGACTGCTTCAGCCCTTAGATTATATTTCTGGATTTCTCTCCCATCATTTCCTAATGTTTTAACATTCCTGGAGCATTCACCGTCTTACAAATACATCACATCATTTCATGCTTCTTTATCTGCTCTTGCGATGTTTCCTCTGCCTAGGAAATTCTTCTTGTCACCTGTTTTTCTGGGTGAAGGCCTTTTTATCCTTTCAGACACACTAATTTTTTCCAGAATCAATTTCTCAGTATTGATGGTTTGATATCTATTAGTTGGCCTATTTGTATTCTGAATAAGACTATTGAAATGAAATCATGAGATGCTTAGAAAAACAACTGATAAAAATAAGACAAACTTTCTTTAGCTAGTAAGTAGGTCAGTAGGACCAACCCCTATCCATCATTTCTATAAGTGACACTACCTGCTTTCTCAGTGAGGGATTTATATCATTTAGGCATTATCTAATATTTTTTTAGCATTATGGCATAAATAGTCCAGGTTAAAGATTATTGATAAAAGGAAAAATGTATTTAAAAAGCCACATCTTCAATTGTTCTCATATTGTACATGGACCCAGTTCTGGACATTGTAATTGGCAATACATGGTCACCCTTATCTTGTTTGTGGAACAGCCATGTAGTTTAGGGTACTGATGCTAGGTCCAAAGATGTCCCCTGATTAGTCTGAGGCAACCATGATCATCAGTGGTTTAGGGACTCAAGTTTAAGGCAATCACACATGAGATGACTCTTGGCTAAGTGAATGTGTTGATCTGACACACTAAGAGACTACTGACTTTCTTTTCCTCACTCACATCCATTCCTTATGTTTCTAACTTCCGGGACACAAAAAGGAAAGATAGAGGTTTAAGGACCATCATAAGTCAAACAGCAATACCAGGCTGAAGCTGGCAGTACTCAGGTGCTGAGAAACTGTTTACTAGGACAGTAGAGAGAAAATTTGGAAAAAAAATCTGAGTCCTTGATGGCATTGTTAAACTAATTCACAAACCCTGAATTCTACTGTGTGAGAATCTACTGCATACAGCCGGGCAGTTTATGCGTTTGTGACTAAGACCGTATAGACTTATGTGTTATGGGAGACCTTGAACCAATCTGAACTTATTGATATTAAGAACAATGTATACAGCCTTTAAGTTCAACTACTTGAGGCAGTTTGAACTCTTTCCAAGTTGCTACTTGAAGACAAAAGGACCCTGACATCCACATAATATATATACTCATATTTCTCCTATTTATTGCTGCAAATTATGATTTGCTCCCTTGAGAGTAGGCAGCATATGTGTCATGGCTGTTTAGCTTGGATTTGTCCTGGTATTAGGCACATAAAGGAGATTTGACAAATTTTGATCAAATTTAAATTTAATTATCTTTAACATTTATGTTGTCTAACTGAATTCAATGGCATTTGAGAAAAAGGCAATGTATGAGAATGCTTTTATATCTTTATACCTATTTTATATCTTTATATTTTATATAAATTTTGATATATTCTTATATATTATACCTACTTTATATCTTTGTACCTATTATAAGGAATATACTCAATATGTTTAGCTGCTTGATAATAGTAATTACAGTAATAGTTATCATGTATTTTGTGTCTACTATATGCTAGTCATGACTCTTGATACTTCACAGTTATTAAGTCACTTAATCTCCATCAGTAACTTTCCAAATATGAAGTATTATCAACAATTTGCAGATGTGGAAACAAAGTCAGGAAAGTTCCAACTTGTATAAGATTGCAGTTATCAAATATAAGACTATATATAAATTTAAATTCTCTAACTCATTGACAAAGATGATAATGATAAAATGTGACATAACTGGTCTGAAACTCTATGATTATATGACTTTATTTAAAGTCTAGGCTTCAGGGAGTTTAGTTCAGAAATGAAAATGAGCCTGATGGTTTCATTCTTTCCTCAAGACACCGGCACATTGAGTTAGAAAGTCAGTAAGTGGCTCCCGCCACCCACTGGCTGGCTTGCAAGTCGAGCGCTCAGGGGTGGACACCAGAGCAGCAGGAACGAGCGAGAGGCAAGGTGCAGATGAAAATGCTCATGTGTCAGAAGCTGTTTACTGGGACCTTCTGCTCTGCTCTCATGTTGCAACAAAAAGGAAACTTTAGAAAATCACACCAAGATATCAATGCTGGGTTGTTGGTAACTTCATCATGCAACGATCCTTACCAACTTCTTATGCCCAATAGTGAGCCAAGCCCTGCAGGAGGCTGAGGGGAGATAGATGCACTGCATCTCTACAGATGAACAAAATATGTACGTGAAAAGCTGGAGAACAAATAAGGTGATGCATGCTAAAAACTACATGGATAATGTAGGAAGGGAATGTGAGAATAAGGAAGACTTTGAATGTGGAAGATTACTGCAGGCTGAGTGATCAGAGAAAACTTCAAAGAAATGGCAGAGCTTGACCTGGCTGTGACAATAAGGAACATTCAGAGAGGCAGAAGGAACACACACCAAAGGGCACGATATAGATCAATATATGGCCAATGCACTGTTTAGAGAATGGAGATCATTGACTTTGAGGGGTCAGACTTAATGATGCCAAATGCCAAGATAAAGGTTTTGAGTTTATCCTGAAGGAGTAGTTTCCGGAAGATTTGAGCAAAGGATTTCCTGAAAGAGGGGCAGATCTGACTTCCTTATCGATTCCATAGATCTGAGTTTTCTTGGGTAACTCAAGCTTTACAAGTATTTGAATAAACATGGGGTCTGGTTAGACTAATACTGCATGTCTGCTAGTATTTTCTCCCCAAATCTCATTGCTGTGTAATATTTTTCTGTTTTGAACTCTTAGTAATTTGCTCTGCTTTTCTCCTTGATGATTGGTGGCTACGAAAGGACAAATCTCAGTCTTTCTTTCCTACCAGGGCCTTCATAATGGTGTGGATGATCCAAAGCAGTGCTGTGTTGAGCCATGCAGGCAATCTCCCTTGCCATTCTAGAGCCACTTGGGGACGTGGACTTGAGGTTACTTCCCCTCCCTGCACCTTTTTCTCACCTGGGTGCCACTTCTTACTGAAAGCCTTATGAAAAACAGGACTTTCATCTCCTCCCCTTCGGCTTCAGATGTGTGACTTAAGCCCGGCCCGGATCTTAGGTACATACTACCTTCCTTCCTAATTCACTTCTCAGAATTTTCGGGGCAAATAATAACCATCCTCCAACATAAAAACCCTGTGCAATTGGACTTCTGGCAACTCTGCCCATCTGTCCATCAAATGAGCTCAGATATAGGTATTTGCAGAGCACGCCTTAGAGGGATTCAGGATGTCTTGGTGGGTAATAGGGCAGGACTGGAGCTGCAGTGTTCACAGTTGGGGTGAGTAGCTTCTCGTCTGGCACTATGGAACAGAAGCATGCCCTCATTCTCTCTTCTGCTTCTTCTGTGCTTTTTGCAAACAAAACAGCCTTCCTTGTCCCCCCACCCCCGTTACGTGACACCACAAAAATGCCTGCATTTACCGGAACCCTGGATGGAGGCCTCTAAGCACCCTGTCAAGTCAGCCTCACCTGTGGAGGAGGTGCCCTGACAACATCATACCAATCATTTCTCAAGCTCATGTTTTATCAAACTTCAGACTAATAAATTCTGCTGACTGGCTTAGAATAGGATGCACCAAAGGGAAATTAGGCCTCTTGGAAGAAGCATGGGGAAAAATAAACACATAAAGTTATGCATCGATCTCCGATATATTTTTCTATCACAATTAACTGTCAACTTTGGCTTTGAAATAAACATGTCCTCAGCGTCTGCAGTTAACATGATATATGATCCAGAGTACTTTATATTTTCTGTATTATCTACAAACATGTCCTTCAGGTCCTGGAACACAGATTGCCTTGGCCTTTCAGATGTAGGATCGTAAATGCGGAATGGCTGGGGCTATATTATCTGTTTATATCAGGGGTGCTATTAGGTTTTATATACCTCTTGCTGGTTTCAACTAAGCATCTACCACTAGTATGATGAGGTAGTTTATATTCAATAGGACACTGGGATTCAAAACTCTCTGAGTATTGACTTTAGCAGGAAAACATTTTGATTTATTTCTGAAGTCGGTTCTCAATTGCTTAGGATTCTTTGGGGGAGGGTGGAATATGCATGATTAAAGCTGTAATAAGCAGAGCCTTTACCTACCCCTCTACTATCCGTTCCCCTGGATGTCATTGTTCAGAGGCTTGTTAAGACACGAATTACCACACGAGGTCAGCTTCTGCATTGCAGGCTAACTGCCCAGATATTAGTTCTGAAATAGCAGGAGGCATACAGCGCTGTGGTTACTTGGCCAAAAGTGTTTCATATGCTGTTAACACTGGCATTACTGCAGTTTCAGTGGAACTTGGACAGGCAGCAGTAGGGAAGGTGTACATTGCCGACTGCATATGCCTGATCAAGCAGGAATATTTTATTAATGGGCAGGTTAACAGCTGGGAATTTAAGCAATCACATAAGAACATAGAAGGGATTCAGAAAAAAGATGATGGGAAGAGGAAAAAATCAGACCAGAGTTTAGGGAACATTTCTCAAGTCCTTGGAGTTGCGTGTCCTCGACATCAGCAGGTTTGATAACACACTTATTTCAGAGCACCACCTCCAGAGTTTCTGGTTCAATACTTCCAAGGTAGGGCATGAGGAATTACATTTCTAACAAGTTTCCAGGCAACACATCTGTCGCTGACCCAGGACCACATTTCAAGAATCACAGCTCTAGATCTCATAAAGTTGGAGAAAGGACACAGATGAAAAGGTAATTATTTTTGGGAGCTGTGTGTTTCCTAAGCTCAGAGACCATGAGTTTGGCTTCAGGCTGATCCTATCCTTGCAGAAGCGTAGGAATAAAGAGAGGGAAATTTCAAATGGATAAAATGTTGGTTTCTAAAATGGAATAGGAGGTTAAAGAGGCAAAAAGGAAGATGTTCCTACTAGAGAGTGTAAGGTTGGTAAACAGCTGTAGAAGAGAAGCAGATCCATGCCAGAGCACAACAGAATCGACACTGAGGTGAGGACACAGGCCAGCAAGCCATGAGCTTGAGCCCAGCACTGGTGGACTGGGGAGAGTAACTTGGCTAGATGTAACCAAGGTGGGGAGAGGCATCCACTGTGACAGAAGATTCAGATCCATGAGAATATAACGGGGTACAGGTTTAACAGTGGACCAGGAAAAAGACAGGCAGACAAATCCAGAGTGCTCAGTTCAAGGCAAATGAACTGTACAAAGGAGATTGGCACTGGCAGATAGCCACCAATCAGAAGATTCCCAGGAGTTCAAGAATCACAGCATGGGGCACAGGATGCAGTTTGGAAACCACTGCAAAAGCTCAGTGACAGGGTTCAGAAATCAGGCAAATGGGGCTGGAGCAGTGGCTCAGCAGTAGAGGATATGAACAAGGACCTGGGTTTGAATTCCAGCACCACACACAACTAAGTTTTAGAAAAACTAAAACCAGATGAATAAATAAATAAAATTGACTTTTTGTTGTCTCTCACTCTCTTTAAAAAAAGGAAGAAATCGGGCTAGGGAAGGGGAAAGGGCACTCTTTCAGAACTCCAAACAGGTGCAGGAACCAGAAAGAAGTAAGTAATTTGCCTGCTGGATCTCAGGAACATTTTGATACCTTCAAAGCAGTAGAAACTAACATTGAGCCTGGCCGTGTTGGGTTCTTCATGTGCGCAGCCTACCTCTTGCAACTCAGCCTACTGCTGTGATTTTTAACTCCCAATGTCGCATCACAGTCACTTAGCAGATTAATTGCATCTAGATTATTTTAATTCAGAGCCAGTTCTTTTAGCCAATGATAAAGTGTCTTAAATTGTATTCTTTTATTAAATGAAATTGGTGTGGTATGGATATTTGCAGAGACAAAATCCATCCATTTTTAACGTATTGAGGTCACAGTCAGTACACTAAACTATATCTACATACATATATACGTGTATATGCACATATTATACATATGTACAGACATACACAAATTATGTAAACATAAATTATATAAACATTTATATAAATATAACTGCACACATACACCTATTTAACTATCCATTTACCTTCTAAGCATTATATGTATCATGTCCCATTTGTGATCATTCATTCAGTCAACAAATATTTACCATGTATGTATTATATTCTGATTATTTTGCTACATATTACAGAACCACTTTTGAATAGAGCATTGTCCTTACTTCCCAAAAACCTAGAGTCTACCAGACGAAACTCAGGCACACAGGAAATTAAAATGCAGAGTAGAAGGCTTTTTTAGTGGATGAATATAAAGTGCTATGGGAACAATGGAGCCTGGATGTAGCCTTTGTCAGGTCGAAGTGTCTGTGTGGGGTAGAATTTTGGACATACCTTCATTCTTGCACTTGTTTCTGTTTGTCTCTGTCTTCATCGCTGATTTCATGAGGATAGTTTGCATAGAAGTTACGGTGTTAATTAGGCAAATGAGAGGATGAGCAGGTGACAGGAAGACACTGGGTTGTGGAGTTGGAGTGATCAGGGTGAGACCCCATCTCCGCCATGTTCTCAGCATCACGCGGGGCACTCAACCTCTCTGTGTTCTGCTTTCCTTGTCTGTAAAGCGTTGCTGGTCACACTACATAGTGATAAAAGGCAGAAAATAGAGGGGAGAGGTATAAACTCGCAGAGTAAATTCTTAGTAGGTGTCAATATTCATTGTTATTATTGTTGTTACTATTAAAGTCACTATTACATCCACGACACAATAAATCCCTGGTCACTGAATTCAATTCCTCCCTCTCTGGGGTCCTCTATCCTGATTTAAAATGGTTGTCACCAACCAGTGTCCAGTGATTGTCACCACACAGATCTAATAATGAAGCCCCCAGTGTCCTAAATAAAAATGAATAAACATCATAATTAGAAAATGAAACAGCTCCTAAAATATCTAATTACTCCCAATTTATCAAATTGACTCTTTTGGTTTCAGGGATTTGGGTGTAAAATAATATAATAGAAATTTGGGGAAAATCTCTTGAGAAAGTGTATGTGATTTTTGTGTTAACAACAGGATTGTCCCATGTTAGGAAGGCATAATACATTTGAAATGCTTTTATTTCTTTCAAAGAGCAGCATGACAGGAACAGGGACAGCGAGGAGGAAAACAGCCTCACCCACCTGATAGAAATTGGACATAAGAGGAGCTGTGAGGGGGATTTGCTTCTTGACCCACAGGAGGGCAAAGAGCAAGAACACCTGAGGTTCTGGAAGCCAAACTTTTAGCAAATCAACTTCTAACAACATTGCGGATAATGGCTTTACTGAGAATCACAACTAAAGGGGTTTAGGACTTTAAAAATAACATCAGGACTCTCACAGAGCAAGTTTTGATCAGTAACGAATCCAGTGTTCCTGCCAACCAAACGAGGATGAAGGTGGCCGTCCTTTGAGCTGCTGTATTTTCTGATGAACCAGCGGCGGTCAGTGGGAGACGCACGTCCTTGAATGCATTCATTCGGTGAGAAAAAGGACCTGTCGGTGCTGCAGAGGCTCAGACCTTTCTGTGCCTCTTTTGGCAAGGGATAGTGCAGCTGCAGGGAATTCTCCAGGAATTCTCCCACAGCTTAATTCTGGTATCAACTCTTCGACTTTTGTTGAAGGATAAGATGATTTAAAAATGTTTCCCTGTGGACCGTGGGACTGTGAAACAGTGAAAACAAACGCTTACCATCAGGTAGACTTATTCTTTGCTATTCTTTCCATCAGGAGGTGAGAACCCTAAAGCAGATCCTTCTACTGCAAAATGATCACTTTGCTAGGTCTGGTATTTTGTTCAAAGGCAGGGCCATAGTTCAAAGCGTAAGTCTTCCTGTTGTATAAACTGCCTTCAGAGTGGGTTCACAGCAATCACAAATAAGATACCAATCTATGTTTTCTTTTTTTTTAAGAAAGAAAGAGGGGGGAGAGAGAAAGAGAGAATCAATTTATCAATTTTATTTAATTTTTCATGTGACTTTTGTTGCTCCAACACTGTTGTGCATGTGGTGCTGGGTTTCCTTATGCTGCTGTATCTGCTGAGCCACCACTCCAGCCTCCCAATCTAGGTCTTTTAAGAAAAATCATTCTTTATCTCCTCAAACTGCCACCTACCGCCTTCACCTCCAAATTGCTTAAAATTGGCTCCTTTAATCAAATCTCCCTTCCAAAATATGACTCAGCACCATGTACAGATAATTAAACAAAAGTTCTTTAAAGGTAGACAACAAAAAGCAGCTCTCAAAATGTCTAAAGCAATGTGAACATCACTGGCATAAATATGTAGCATATAATCTGCCAAAGGTGGCTGTTTTGAAAGGGGGAAATGCTCCTTATTGATATGTAAGTTGTGAGTGCTTGGTTAAAAATATTAAATCACGTTAGCATGCAATGATATCTTCCATGCTGATTTGTCTTTGTCTATAATGTGAGGCTACTTATTCCTATTCTCTCTTTGGTGTATATTTCTTAAACTTCTAGAAATTACAGACCTATAGCCTGGTGTCTCATAAACCTTAGGGATGTGTTTGTTTCATGGGTTATGCTTTTCCTTTTGAGGCTAAATGTCTGCTTTTATCCTGGAGTGATGCAATTTGCTGTATAATGGATTTCAGGTAAATTTACTGCACAGGATAAATTAAAATCTATTACAAACATTTTATTTTACTTATCTTAAATATCTCTCTATCTGAAAACAGAGAACGAAACAGGGTGAAAGGAAGAGAAAGAAGAGGAAGAGATGGAGAAATAGGAAACAGATTAATTGGGGTCTGCAAAGAACATATCATTTTAGAACATGAATTTGGAGCTCTAAGAAATAATGCTTTCACATTTAAAGACTGATGTCCCAGAAATATCCAAAGCAATCAATGTCACCTTTGAACTACGCAGAAAAAGAATACATCCCCTTCTCCCTTGATTTCAAAGAAAACATCCTAGACACTTCAGGCCTATCATATGCTTAATAGAGGAACCAAACTAATGTTTTGCAAAGGATTTGTCTTAAAATTTAATTGACATTCTCTGTTGGAATTAGTTGTCAGGCAAAAAACAACAACAACAACCAAAAAAAACCAAAACAAACAAACAAAAAAACCCCAAAGCAACAAAAAACTCATTGAGTATCTTCCCTTTTTTAGTTGTAGAATATATATATGGACATCAGTCCCAGGCCATTCATGAAACTTGCCCAATTATCAACAATGGTGCCACCAATGTCAAGAATTTCATCTGTGAACACTTCTATTTACAACACTTCCTTTGGTCTGTCCATGCGAACAGTCCTTCTGTCTGTTTTGACCCTACCACCTTAACCTCTCTGATACCTCTGATGTCTCTTTATTCAATTTATATTCCATGATTCTTCAGCTTCCTTTCTCTTGCAATATATTTCCAGGAAAAGCCCAAGATGGCTAAATCTAGTTCTCTAGCACCTGCACTTGGATAAGAAGAATACACAGCCAGGCAAACTGACCTAATGATAAATAATCACCACTAAGTTCAAGCTGGTCGTTATATTATGCTCGTTTGTGTCACCATATTTCCCTAGTCAATTTATGTTCACTCTCTCCCATGTAACTATTTTATATTCCTCTACACTTTAATGTTCAAACCAGGCTCCCCAGCACCTTGCTCTCAGCTAATTTCTTTGCTTATTTTTATTTTTTTTTATTAAAAATAAGTTTTTTTCACTTGAACTGGAGATTGAACTGCTTTGCCTCTGATTTGCTACCAATCAGCAAGCAAAAGAACAGTCAAGGTCAAGATTGCAGGTCAGATTTATACCATGGAATATTACACAGCAATTAGAAACAATGATATTGCAGCCTTCGAAGGTAAATGGATGGCTATGGAAGAGATAATGATGAGTAAAATCAGCTTAACCCAGAGATCTAAGGGTCGATTGTCTCCACTCATCTGTGGAGGTGGGGGCTAGACCCTGGACAAGGAGAAACTTGGTCTAGTAGCATGAGTTAAATCCAGATA